>ML380015.1:0-36933 GCA_005239525.1 Nicotiana knightiana | reverse complement strand
CGGGGCATTCTTCTGAGTCAATCTAGTAAATGGAGCTGCAATAGAAGAGAAACCCTCCACAAATCGGCGATAATAACCTGCTAGGCCCAAAAAGCTCCTTATCTCAGTAGCTGAAGTAGGACGCAACCAACTCTGAACTTCCTCGATCTTCTGAGGATCAACCTTGATACCCTCTCCGGATACCACATGCCCCAAAAATTCCACGGAAACCAACCAAAACTCACACTTGGAGAACTTAGCATATAGCTTCTGCTCTCGCAAGGTCTGGAGCACAACTCTCAAATGCTGCCCGTGCTCCCCCAGGATACGAGAGTAAATCAAAATGTCATCAATGAAGACAATGACAAAGGAATCAATATACAGCCTGAATACCCTATTCATCAAGTCCATAAAGGTTGCTAGGGCGTTAGTCAAACCAAAGGACATCACCATGAACTCATAATGGCCATATCTCGTACGAAAAGCAGTCTTCGGAACATCTGAAGCCCAAATCATCAACTGATGATACCCTGACCTCAAGTCAATCTTAGAAAACACACGAGCACCCTGCAACTGGTGAAACAAATCATCGATGCGAGGCAAAGGATACTTGTTCTTAATAGTAACCTTGTTCAACTGGCGGTAGTCAATACACATCCGCATAGACCCATCCTTATTTTTCACAAATAAGACTGGAGCACCCCACGGCAACACACTTGGCCTGATAAATCCCTAGGCCAACAACTCCTCAAGCTGCTCTTTCAACTCCTTTAGCTCCTTAGGAGCCATGCAATAAGGAGGGATAGAAATAGGCTGGGTATCTGGAGCCAAATCAATGCAGAAATTTATATCTCGATCTGGAGGCATGCCTGGAAGGTCTGAAAGAAATACATCTGGAAACTCTCGAACAACAAGCACTGAATCAATCGTCGGAGACTCGGTGGTGGTGTCCCACACATAAGCCAAATAGGGTAGACAACCCTTGACCATATGTCGAGCCTTTAAGAACGAAATAACCCGGATGGATGCGCTAACTGAAGAACCCTTCCATTCCAACCTAGGAGACTCAGGCATGGCCAAAGTAACTATCTTGGCATGGCAATCGAGCGCGGCGTGATAAGGAGATAGCCAATCCATGCCCAAAATGACCTCGAAATCAACCATATCAAGCAACAACAGGTCGGCTCTGGTGTCAAGCCCACAAAAAGTAATCACACAAGACCGGTACACCCGGTCTACCACTACAGAGTCGCCCACAGGAGTGGACACGTATATAGAGATCCCAAAGACTCTCTAGAGACATCCAGAAAAGGAGCAAATAAGGTTGAAACATATGAATAAGTGGATCCCGGATCAAATAATACTGAAGCTTCTCTACCACATACTGAGATAATACTTGTAATTACGGCGTCTGAGGCCACTGCATCTGATCTGGCCGGGAAGGCATAAAACCTGGCTGGAGCACCCAAAGGTTGAGCTCCCCCAGAACGAGTTGGAGCTGACTGACCCCCTCCGAAATGGCCTCCCCCTCTAGGACGGCCCCTGCCAATCTGACCTCCACCTCTAGGCGGTCGAACTGCTGGTGCTAAAACCACGGGTTGGTGACTCGGCTGCACGGCCTTGCCCCGGTACCTGGGACAAAACCTCCATGTGTGGCCCGGGTTCCCACACTCGAAGCAACACCCTGGCACTACTACTCGTTGCCTTGAAGATGAATCTTGGATGGCCAGATGGCGACGAGAGCCCTCAGGTATAGCACAAAAATAAGGGTCGAAGGAACCCTGGTGACTGGGATAATCACTGGAAGAACCCTGAATAGCTGGGGGCCGATAGGTGCGCTCTGGCATGACACTGAACTGGGCCTAACTGGGACATCTCGGGAGGTGGTGGAGGTGCCACATATGGAGGCCTGCTGGGCCGACTTCCCCCAAGCTGACCCCTGCCCCTAGCTAGAGCACCTCTAAAATCACCTGCAAATCTAGCCCTCTTGTCCTGCTGTCCCTGCTCCCTGCTCCTCATCCGGTACCCCTCAATACGTCGAGCTATCTCGACCACAAGTTGGTACGGGGTACCCATCTCTACCTCTCGAGCCATGGTGGACCTAATACCTGGATGCAACCCTGCTACAAACCTCCAATCTCTCTCAGCATCGGTGGGTAATATCATAAGAGCATGGCATTACACCTCTGAAAATCTGGCCTCATAATCCTTCACAGACATCTGCCCTTGCTCCATCCGCTCAAACTGACCCCTCAGCTCTTCCCTCTCCGAGGGTGGAATATATCTGTCCAAGAACATCCGCGTGAACTGCTCCCAATTGACAGTAAGAGAATCGGCCGGTCTGGTGAGAATATAAGACTGCCACCACCTACGAGCTCTGCCCTCTATATGGAATGCAGTGAAATCCACTCCATGGGATGCTAGGATCCCCATGTTGTGCAGTCTATCCCTGCACCTATAAATGAAATCTTGGACATCCTCCCCTCGCTCACCCCCAAAGACTGGAGGGTGTAACCGGGTCCATCTGTCTAACATCTTATGCTGGTCACCACCAACAACTGGTCTGAGCTCTGGTGCTGCTGCTGCAGCCTGGGCATCATCCACGGGCAGTGTACCCGGGGTGGGATGTAATGCTGCTGCCGGACCTGCAGCCTGGGTAGTAGGGCTCAGGGCTCCCCCTCCCGCCTGTGAAGTGACAGGGTCTGCTGGAAATTAACCAGCCTGGGACATGGTGTCCATGAATCTCATTATACGGCCCATGGCTGCCTGAAAGCCCGACCCCGTCATAAAGTCTACGGGTGCCGGATCTGCTGGGGGCACCTCATCCTGCTTCTCTAATACAGGGTCCTCCGTTGGTGGGACCGGTATAGCTCTAGGACGCCCTCGTCCCCTGCCCCGGGCAGGTGCTCTACCCCTGCCCCTACTCGGGCCTCGAGCGGCGGGGGCGGCACCCTCTTCCGGATCAGGCACATGAGATGCACGTGTCCTCACCATGTGTGAGAGAATAGAAATCATGAATTTAGTAAATCATAGACTGCACGATAGAGTAAGAACAAGCAGAGGTTTCCTAACATCCTGTAGCCTCCTAAAGATAAGTACAGACGTCTCCGTACCGATCTGCAGGACTCTACTGGGTTTGCCCGGGACTCGTGAGATTTACATGAACCTAGGGCTCTGATACCACGTTGTCACGACCCAATTTCCCACACGGGTCGTGATGGCGCCCAACTACGGGGTTAGGCAAGCCAATATAAATTCTACTAGGTGTCACCCTACCCATATGATTAATTAATCCACTTTTACAAATTTTAAGCACTTATTTACGGGATATTATCCAGTGATATGGAAATAAGGTATCTGATACGTGAGTCTACAAATAAGCATATATATGAAAATGCAGCCCAACAACCCTAAATGTAAGCACGTGTGTGCCAGGAACTAGTGTCACGAGTGTCGCGAGAAACTATCAGAATACACCAGAATACATAAAATATATACTATCCCATAGTCTGAATGAAATAGACGGGAAAATAACAAAAAGGAAACTCCAAGGTGCTGCCAGGAAATCGCTAGGAAGAGTAGCTCACCATGAAGTATAACGAACCCCGGTCAGTATCTAGCACCGGACTGATGATCAGACGTAACAACCTCCAGACCTGTACAGTCAAGTACAGAAGGAAAAGAAAGTGTAGCATGAGTACATACATAAATATGTACCCAGTGATTATCCCGCCTAATCTCGAACAAGTAGTGACGAGAAGTCGACTCGATACTTACTAAGGTCCAACAGTGATAAAGTAAGAAAGATGTAAGGAAAGTAATCATCATGAAAGACAAGTAACCAAGTGCATCAATATTAAACATCAAATAACAATCCAAAAATCCACCAAGATTGGTAACCGCCGTGGCGTACGGCCCGATCCCATCCTTTATTCCTTGCCGTGGCGTACGACCCGATCCCATCCTGAAATCCTTAATCCCGCCATGGCGTACGACCCGCTCCCATAATATATACTCTCTCATCACTCTGTCGTGGCGTACGGCTCGATCCCATAATATAATCAATCATCACTCTGTCGTGGCGTACTGCCCGATCCCATAATATAATCATTCATCACTCTGCCGTGGCGTACGGCCCGATCCCATCCTGTTATCACTCTTATCACACTCAAATCAAGCCAAGTATCATCACGTTCAAAGATAACAATACCAATAACACAAGAATACAAGTCATATTTAGGCTACAATAGGGAAAAACAATGATCATGCTGTGTCCTAACTACCCGGACGAAGCAGTAGTAGCCACTACATATGGACTCTCATCACTTGGTGCGTACGTAGCCCCAAAACAAGATCACATAGCAATCAAGGTTACCTAGAGGGATAATTTCCCTCTCACGAGGTTATAAAGGAGACTCACCTCGATAAAAGCACTCCTCGGACCAAGGACCAGATCAAAGATGCGCCCGCACTTCGAAACTACTCTTGACGGCTCACAACTAGCCAAACATAGTATAATTAAGTCAATTTCAGTCCCAAGAAGGAGAACTAATCAAGAAATTCCAAAATTTAAGCATTCTTGAAGGTTTTCGGAATTTCGACCCCTTGCAAGCTCTAGGGTCTTTTAATGGAGTTTAGGAATTGAAAAATGAGGAAGAAAACCCGTTCTTGGAAACCTAAATATAGGCTGCCCACAGGGATTCTCGCACCTGCGGAAAAGGGCCTGGGACCCTGGGCTCGCACCTGCGAATTCGGAAGCCATATCAGCGGTCCCGCTCCTGCGGAAGATTGGTCGCGCCTGTGATGGGGGTCGCACTTGCGAAGGGGAAGTCCGCACCAGCGATCACACCAGCTGCTGTGCACCAGCAATGATTTTTTTGCTGGTTTTTCCCCTCGTGCGGGGTCTGTAGGTACCCGGGCCCACCCTAGCCCCAGTCAAAATATACCAACAAGGTTCAAATCATTATGCAGACTTGCTCGAGCCTACGGATCACTCATAACATCGCTAAAACTCAATATCACTCTCCAGAACCCCCTTGAATCAAATTAAGAACTTAAGAAATACTAGAATTCACCTCTTTGCGCCGAACGGGCCTATACCACTCAGAATGACTTCAAATTTTACAGACAAGTCATAAATGACTATACAGAACTATTACCGATCCCGGAATTCCGTTTGGACTTTGATAGCACAAAAATCACGTCCCAAACCAAATCTCAAATAGAAGGAAATCCTCATTTCCATTTCGGGCGCCGAAATGCTCCCGGGTCATCAGAAACCCGAGCCGAACATACGCCTAAGTCCAAAATCATCATACGGAGCTACTGGAGCTGTTAGAACTCGATTCCTAGGTCGTTTTCTCGAAATGTTGACCGAAGTCAAACTTGGTCAAATAGGCCAACCTTAAGGAACCAAGTGTTCCTAAACCATCCAAATCTTCCCCATATCTCGAACCACCCGCTCCCGCGAGTCATAAAGCATGAATATACGCTAAGGAAGGTTTCATTCAGGGAAACGAGATCCTAATATGCAAAATGACCGGCTGGGTCGTTACACCTGCGATCGCTGATGTGTGGTTAGAATTCATGGTTTAACACGTTATGCGCCTTACGTTTTATATGCGTTAATGATAAAAATACACTTTGTATGTGTATAATGGAGTCTATTTCATGTGTAGGTGAATTGGAGATGGAAGCCAAGCTAAATGGAAGCATAAACTTTGAAAATACGCGCAAGAGGCAAAGAGGAGTGCACCGGGCTATAGCCGGGCGTTTGGGCTGTAAAGCCTGGTCATACCAGGCTATAGCTAGGCGTTTGGGCTATAAAGCCTGGTAGGAACAGGCGTTATCCAGACCTTAGATCCATAACGCCAGGCCTGGCCTGGCTTTATCCAGGCGTTTGGGCCACAAAGCCAGGTCCCTGGTCTGGTCCAATCTGAGTTTTGAGGATTTTAAGTGTTTCCCGGTTTGAATAGAAGTCTCCTACACGTTTAGGGTTTGTCCCAAACATATAAATATACCCAAAAATAGAACTTGGAAAGGGAGATGCCATTAGAGACAAGAGACGCCTGTGGAGTACTATTCAGAGAAGCAAAATATTGATTTTACAGCTTTATTCATTACTTTATAGCTTAATTATGCAAGTTATTTTACAATTGATTCTTATGAGCATGAGTAGCTAATTTCTTTAATCTAGGGTTTTGGTGGAACCCGTTGTGGATGAACTTATTGTGATATTAATATAGCTTTGATTGGTTGATTAAACTCTATTTGTTCAACTACGTTCTTGTTGTAGTTGATTGAAAGGGCCCTCAATTAGCCGTTCCTATTTATTATGTGTCTACTTGAGAGTGAGTGCATATTTAGGTAGTTGTTTGAACAACACCACTCCCAGAGTATAGACGAAAGTCATAACCGAGGGTTTAGAAGTTGGATTAGAAATAACGATACTTGGGGTGCAATCTAAAGTGAACTATAATGCAATATAGCTAGACTAACTTGAGAGAGTGCGTCTAGTAAATTATCATAATTACTTGAGTGAGATTTATGGTAGATAGAGTGTTCATGATTGATAGAGACAACTAATCAAACTATAGGAAGTATCCAAGAAGTAAGTTCACCAACGGGGGAAACCATAACCTTAGACCTATATTACAATTTTTTACACCTTATTGTAGTTAATCTTTAGTTTTAATATTTTCATTCAGTTGTAGTTGTTTAAACAACACCAAGTGAAAGTTTAGTATTCTGATAGCTTGCTTGATATGTCTACTCCCTGTGGGATCGACTCTTGGCTTAATACCCCAGATTATATTTGCAACGCCCGCTTAGTCTTTTATTAGACATAGTTGAGTGTGATCAAATTTTGGCACCATTTCCAGGGAGTTAACGGTATTATCAAGTGTAGCTGTAGGTGTACATATTGCTAGGTTTCAAGTTTGATTTTTTTTTTGTATGAGATTTTTATTTTCTTTATTTTAGTTGTATTTGTTAATTTGAAAAACATGACATCGTGGAATTATTAGAGTTTGGATGTTGGTAATTCTACTTTTGATCCTCGTTATGCATATTATGGAGGAAGCCACCCGGGAAAAATTATCAAAATATTCCTGAGAGCGAGTTATGTGCACCAACTCATTCTTATGTGTGGAATCTATGTGATATGTGTGGTGGTCAAGATGGTCACTTTCATGGTTGTGCTTATCTTTCTTATCTTCCCCCAACCCCTTACTTTGATGGTTCTTCTTTTTCTTGTGAAGTTAATAGAAACAAAGAGCCTAGTGATGATGACCTGAAAAGGATCGAGGATATGATGAAGTGCCTTTTGGAACAACATGAGGAGATACAACTGCGGGTACAAAGGCAAGATGCAACTATTCGCAACTTGGGGGTTCAAGTGAGTCAACTAGTTGAAGCTTTTAATGCTCAATATGCCAATATTATGGATAGTAGCAAGGAGCAGTGTACATTAGAGATAGAAATTGAGGTACCAATGGAGGGGTCCAAAGTAGAAACCCAACACTCTAACCAACTAGAATTTGAGGATGCCGATGTTGAAGAAGTAATACTAGAGTCAACCAGGGACGTTGAGGATACAAATTTAGTCGACTCTAGTGTGATTGATGTTGAGGATGTTGAAAGTCCTGAACTTCATGTGTTTGAGCACATTGGTCCTCACTCCAAACATTTTTTCACACTGTGCTTGGATGATGATATGGAAATAGAGTCATCTGAGCCAATTGAGGAGTCAAGGAATGAGGAACAAGATGCCTACATTCTGGAATTTTTCTTGCCAGAAAGACAGGACTACATACCTCATCTAAATGCCAAGAAGTGTAAAATAGTACAATGGTTGCTTGGGCCAATTAGATTTGTTCCACCACCCTTGTAGCATAACCGAAAACTTGATGTCAAATTTGGGGGCTCAATTCATAAGTTCGAAGTGGAGGCAGAAAGTGATTCACGTCGTGCCGCGACGTTAAATCAAGCGCTTGTTGGGAGGCAACCTAGCTTTACTTCTTTGTTTTATTTTATTTTGTTTTATTTTTTCTAATTGTATTATTTTGTAGTGTCAATTTTTTTATTTTTTTAGGAGCATGGAACGCAAGCCACTAGAAGGATGCAACAACAAACCAGATGGTTGGAACTATATATGAGGTACCCGCACGAAGGACCAGGCCTGGGAGAAGTCTGAGTACCCCATGAGATGCTAGTGCTTCGGCCTTCGGCCTACTAGGGAGTTTTTTTACACTCTTGTATGTATAGGTGTGCATTTGGGACAATGCACAATTTTAACTGTGGGGTGAGGAGATTGTCTGATGACTTTCTATGCTATTTTAGTTATGTTAGATTAATGGAATAATTTATTTTTTTACAAAATAAAAAAAAATTGGGCTTTTCCTGACAATGGATCTATTAGACAATTTTCTTGAGGTAAGTAAGTCTAAAGAAAATACTAAAAAGATTTTTTTGTTTTAGGTAGTGTAGTAATTCCCCCTTGGTTGTTCTTTGGACCGTGGTTCTTTTCCAAGGGTTTTTAATTGAACCGGGTGTAGGTAGTTTTTATTTTATTTTTTAGGAGTATTAACCACATGGCTGAGAAATTAATTGTAGCAATATCTCGGAACTTTGTGATGCCTTGAGAATAGTCAGTACTTTGGTTGTGACTCTTAGGCTCAATTTTTGACTCCAGGATAAATACCTTAAATCGTGGATTCTTAAATTTGCTTAACTGCTTTGACTGGAGTGTCGTGATATATCCAATCCTGAGTGAGCTATGTGCCATGTGTGTGAGGTTTGTATGCTATTCTGTGCAGTGCATTTGATGTCTAGAACTTGCCCCGTGTGTGTGCAAAGTGAAATAGTAGTTTTGTTCAGTCTTGGAAGTGATATAGGCATTTATTTGTTGAGCCAAATTTNCCATACCCCTTTGTTTGAATCGATCATATATTTGAACCTTGTCACCTCTCGTAAGCACTGGAAATGTGATGAAATATGGAAAAATTAAAGTGTGGGGTGGTAGGTTGATTTTTGAGGGGAATATTTGAAATAAGGAGAAAGGTGCACTGTTTTGAAAAGTAAGAGTCACTTAGGAAAAAAAAGTGAAAAAGGAAAGAAAATAGTTGTATTGTTGTGAAAAAAAAAAAAAAATTCCTTGACAAGTGGTGACTCTTGATGTAATTGTGCTTAAAGAAGTATGGGTAATAACATTGATGTGAAGGTGGAGTTTGGCTTAATATAAGTTTGAGGTTGAATGTTAAAGTATATGTATTAAAGTGCTTAGGGAGGTGTAGTCACTCTTATATCTAAATGTATCCTACCCGTCCCGCAGCCTACATTACAACCAAATAAAGTCCTACTTGATCCTAGACTGAATGAGCTCGATTCGTAGAGTAGTACACTACGGGCAAGCCTATGGTGCATCTTTTGTGGCATATGAATATTATTTCTGAGAGTGAGTGAATTCTTTCTATCTTGAGTTCCTAAGTGTTCTTATGTTTTATTGTGTGTGGAACTAGCTCTTTGATTTGGTGAGGGCACATGATTCATGAAGGAAAAGTAATGTTGTTGACCTCTAAGTTAGAATAGTGAGTGAATTGTGAATAAAGCATGGTATATGTGAGTCGACTATTGAGGCGAGGTTGTCACACCTTTGTACTTGAACTGTTTTAAAAATTCTTGGTATAACGTGTTAAGGGATTTTCTTAATAAGTTGTGATTCATGAGTGTAGTTTGATTACTCGAGCACGAGCAAAAGTTTAAGTGTGGGGTGTTGATGTGTGGTTAGAATTCATGGTTTAACATGTTATGCGCCTTACGTTTTATGTGCATTAATGATAAAAATACACTTTGTATGTGCATAATGGATTCTATTTCATGTGTAGGTGAATTGGAGATGGAAGCCTAGCTAAATGGATGCATAAACATCAACAATACGCGAAAGAGGCGAAGAGGAGTGCACCGGGCTATAGCCGGGCGTTTGGGCTATAGAGCATGGTCATACCAGGCTATAGCTGGGCGTTTGGGCTATAAAGCCTGGTAGGACCAGGCGTTATCTAGGCCTTAGAGCCATAATTCCAGGCCTAGCCTGGCTTTATCCTGGCGTTTGGGCCATAAAACCAGGCCCCTGGTTTGGTCCAATCCGAGTTTTGAAGATTTTAAGTGTTTCCCGGTTTGGAAAGAAGTCTCCTACACGTTTAGGGTTTGTACCAAACATATAAATAGACCCAAAAACACAACTAGGAAAGGGAGATGCCATTAGAGACAAGATACACCTGTGGAATACTATTCAGAGAAGCAAAACATTGATTTTTACAGCTTTTATTCATTACTTTGTAGCTTAATTATGCAAGTTATTTTAGAATTGATACTTATGAGCATGAGTAGCTAATTTATTTTATCTAGGGTTTTGGTGGAACCCGTTGGGGATAAACTTATTGTGATATTAATATAGCTTTGATTGGTTGATTAAACTCTATTTGTTCAACTACGTTCTTGTTGTAGTTGATTGAAAGGGCCCTCAATTAGCTGTTCCTATTTATTATGTTTCTACTTGAGAGAGAATGCATATTTAGGTAGTTGTTTGAACAACAACACTCTCAGAGTATAGACGAAAGTCATAACCGAGGGTTTAGAAGTTGGATTAGAAATAACGATACTTGGGGTGAAATCTAAAGTGAACTGTAATGCAATCTTGCTAGCGTAACTTGAGAGAGTGCGTCCAGTAAATTATCATAATTACTTGAGAGAGATTTATGGTAGATAGAGTGTTCATGATTGATAGAGACAACTAATCAAACTATAGGAAGTATCCGAGAAGTAAGTTCACCAACGGGGGAAACCATAACCTTAGACCTTTAATACAATTGTTTACACCTTATTGTAGTTCATCTTTAGTTTTAATATTTTCATTCAGTTGTAGTAGTTTAAACAACACCAAGTGAAAGTTTAGTATTCTGACAGCTTGTTTGATACGTTAACTCCCTGTGGGATCGACTCTGGGCTTAATACCCCAAATTATATTTGCAACGCTCGCTTAGTATTTTATTAGACATAGTTGAGCGTGATCAATCGCATATAAGGAAACCAGAAGACAACACCAACATCTATCAGCCATCCTCCAAAAGCCAAAAGATGATCCGTTAACCACCCGAGGCCCTCGTGACCTCAACCAAACATACTAACACATCCCATAACATCATACAAATTTTGTTGAACCTTCAAAATACTCAAATCAATATAAAATCACCAAATTACCCTTGGATTCAAGCCAAAAACTTCTAAACTTCTAAATTTCGCAAACGATGCCAAAACCTACCAAACCACGTTTGAATCACCTCAAATGTTACAAACACACCACAAATGACATTATGAACCTACTCCAACTTCCATAATTCTATTCTGACCCCGATATCTAATTTTCCACTACCGACCAAAATTGCCAAATTTTCAACTTTTGCCAATTCAAGCTTAATTCTACCATGGACCTCCAAATTACATTCCAAAGTCACCTAATGGAGCTAACTGAACCATAAAAATAAAAATTCGAGATTTTTTACTCATACGTCAACATCCAGTTGACTTTTCCAACTTAAGCTTCTAAATGGAAGACTAAGTATCTCATTCCACTCCGAAACCACTCCGGACCCGAACCAACTAACCCGATACAATACAATACAATACAGCTGAATAACACATAAAGAAGCAGAAATGGGGGAAACAGGGATATTACTCTCGAAATGACTGGACGGGTCGTTACATCCTCCCCCTCTTAAACAAACGTTCATCCTTGAACGAGTCTAGAAACATACCTGGAGTCTCAAATAGGTGTGGATATCTGCTTCGCATCTCCCGCTCAGTCTCCCAGGTAGCCTCCTCCATAGGCTAACCTCTCCACTGCACCTTCACTAAAGCTATGTCCTTTGATATCAAATTTCGAGCCTGCCAATCTAGAATAGCCATCGAATCCACATCATAAGTCATATCACCCTCCAATTGAACCGTGCTGAAGTGCCAAACATGGGACAGATCGCCAACATACTTCCAGAGCATGGAAACATGAAATACCGGTGTACACTCGACAAGCTAGGTGGCAAAGCAAGCTTGTAAGCCACCTCCCCTATCCTCTGAAGCACCTCAAAAGGCCCGATGAACCAGGGGCTCAACTTGCCCCTCTTCCCAAACCTCATAAAACACTTCATGGGTAATACTTTTAGCAAGGCCTTCTCCCCAGCCATAAAAGAAACATCACGAACCTTCCTGTCCGCATAGCTCCTCTACTTCGACTGCGCTGTGTGAAGCCGCTCCTGAATCAATTTCACCTTATCTAATGAATCCTGAATCAAAAGTGTACCCAAGAGCCTAGCCTCACCCGGATCAAACCATCCAACCGGAGATCTACACCTCCTCCCATATAAATCCTCGTACGGAGCCATCTGAATACTTGACTGATAACTGTTGTTATATGAAAACTATGCGAGCAGCAGAAACTAGTCCCATGAACCCCCAAAGTCAATGACACCCGTACGCAACATGTCCTCCAATATCTGAATAGTGCGCTCGGACTATCCGTCAGTCTGAGGGTGAAAAGCTGTGATCAACTCAACTGGAGTACCCAACTCTCACTGCACGACCCTCCAAAACTGCAATGTGAACTGAGTACCTCTATCTGAAATGTTGGAAACTGGGACACCATGCAGGTGAACAATCTCTCAGCCAACTGCTCTGAAGTATAAGTAGTACCAATAGGAATTGAAGTGCGCAGACTTAGTCAGCCGATCCACAACAACCCAAATAGCATCGAACTTCCTCGAAGTCCGTGGCAACCCAACTACAAAATCTATGGTGATCCGCTCCCACTTCCACTCTGGGATCTCTAGTCTCTGAAGCAAGCCACCCGGTCTCTGATGCTCATACTTAACTTGCTGACAGTTGGGACACCGAGCTACAAACCCAACTATATCCTTCTTAATTCGCCTCCACTAGTAGTGTTGTCTCAAATCCTGTTACATCTTCGCGGCACTCGAATGGATGGAATACCGCGAGCTGTGGGCCTCTTCAAGAATCAACTCCCAAAGCCCATATACATTAGGCACAGATATCCAGCCCTGCATCCTCAACACACTGTCATCACCAATAGTCACATCCCTAGCATCACCTCGTCGGACCCTATCATGGAGAACGAGCAAGCGGGGGTCATCATACTAACGCTCCCTGATACGGTCATAAAGAGAAGACCTGGAGACCATGCAAGCCAATACCCGACTCGACTCTGAAATATCGAATCTCACAAGCTGGCCTGCTAAGGCCTGAACATCCAATTCCAAGGGTCTCTCTACTGTCGGAAGATATGCTAAACTCTCCGCTTGGCGACTCAAGGCATAGACCACCACATTCGCCTTCACCGGATGGTATAAAATAGTGATATCATAGTCCTTAAGAAGCTCCAACCATCTCCACTAACGCAAATTAAGATCCTTCTGCTTAAACAAATGCTGCAGACTGCGGTGATCAGTGTAGATCTCACAATGAATCCCATACAAATAATGACGCAAAATCTTCAAGGTGTGAACAATGGGTGCTAACTCAAGATCATGGACATGATTGTTCTCCTCATGGGTCTTCAACTGGCAAGAGGCATAGGCAATAACCCTACCCTCTTGCATCAGAACACATGCAATGACTATCCTCGATGCATCATAATACACAGTATAAGAACCTGAAGCTGATGGTAGAACTAACACTGGAGCTGTGGTCAAAGTAGTCTGGAGCTTCTGAAAGCTCTCCTCACACTTATTCGACCACCTCAATGGAGAACCCTTTTGGGTCAATTTGGTCATGGGCGATGCAATAGATGAAAATCCCTCCACGAAGTAACGACAGTAACCTGCCAAACCAAGAAAGCTCCTGATCTCCGTGGCTGAGGACAGTCTGTGTCAACTCTACACCGCCTCTATCTTCTTCAGATCCACCTGAATACCCTCACTGGAAAACATGTGCCCTAAGGATGTTGCTGAACCGAGCCAAAACTCACACTTGGAGAACTTTGCATAAAGCTTCTCCTCCCTCAATATCTGTAATACAATTCTCATGTGCTGAGCGTGATCCTCCTGGCTACGAGAGTACACCAGGACTTCATCAGTGAATACATTAAAAAAGGAGTCCAAATAGGGCTGGAATACGTTGTTCATCAAATGCATGAATGCTGCTGGGGCATTGGTCAGCCCAAAAGACATCACCAAGAAAGCATAATGGCCATAACGGGTCCTGAAAGCTGTATTAAGAATATCCGAATCCTGAATCTTCAGCTGGTGATACCGGGATCTCAAATCAATCTTAGAGAACACCCTCGCTCCCTGAAACTGGTCAAATAAATCATCAATACGAGGCAAAGGATATTTGTTATTGACTGTGACATTGTTCAACGGCCTGTAATTGATGCACATTCTCATGGAACCATCTTCGTCTTCACAAATAGAACTGGTGCACCCTAAGGTGACACACTAGGCCGAATAAACCCCTTATCGAGGAGTTCCTGAAGCTGTTCTTTTAATTCCTTCAACTCTGTCGGTTCCATACGATACGGTGGAATAGAGATGGGCTGAGTGCCCGGCACCAAATCAATACCAAAGTCAATATCCCTGTCAGGCGGCATGCTCGGCAGGTCTGCAGGAAACGCATCCGAAAAATGATGTATAACCGGAACAGAATCAATGGTAGGAGTCTCTGCACTAATATCTCTCACAAAATCCAGATAAGATAGGCAAACCTTTTCAACCATACGCTAAGCCTTTAAGTATGAAATCACCCTACTTGGTACACAATCTATGGAGCCACTCCACTCAACCCTCAAAAATCACGGCCTCCCCAGCATCACAGTCTTAGCGTGACAATTTAGAATAGCATGGCATGGAGATAACTAGTCCATACCCAATATCACATAAAAGTCAACCACACTAAGCAACAGAAGTTCCACTCAGGTATCCAGACCCCCAATAGTCACCACACACGACTGACATACTCGGTCCATAATAATAGTATCGCCATAGGAGTAGATACATGAACAGATGAACTAAAGACTCGTGAGGCATATCTAGAAAATGAGCAAAGTATGAGGAAACATATGAATACATGGAACCAGGGTCAAATAATACGGAGGCATCTGTGTGACAGACTGGAATAATACTTGTAATCACAACATCTGAAGCTATAGCATCTGGTCTGGCTGGGAGTGCATAGAAACGGGCCTGACCACCACTAGATCGACCTCTCCCTCTAGGGCGACCCCTAGCTGACTGACCTCCATGTCTAGCTGACTAGACGGGTGGTGAACTAACTGGTGCTGAAGTCGATTGATGACTCCTCTCCTGAGCCGGACCCCCATGATGACGAGGACACTGCCTCCACATATTCCCAAACTCCCCAAACTCAAAACAACCCCCTGGTGCTGGTGACTGGGACTAAAGGGAACCTCTAGCACCGGGATAACTGGTAGAAGAACCTGGCATGGAGGAGCCTGAACTGATGGAGCACGAGACGAACTCTATGCTGGGAGGGAACTAAGTGATGAGTGGCCCTTATGAGAAATGTGAGAACCATGGCCCGATGACGCACTATTGTCACGAACCGAAATCCCACCTTCAGGCCGTGATGGCACCTAACGTTGCACGCGCTAGGCAAGATAACGTGTTAACTGTATTGATTTATTAACAAGTGAAACTAAAAAACACTGAATATATAATTCAAACGAAGTGCGAAAGCATTAACATAATTCTAAATAATGATAGCTAATAACGCATAAATCCCTTTAAGTACAACCCAGAAGTGGAGTCACAACCTTACGAACTAGTCTAAGATTTGACTAAAAAAATACAGTTTGAAAATAAAATGATGTATCTGTCTGGAAAACACATAAAAGGCAGAATGAAAGATAGACAGGGACACCGAGATCCACGAACGTCGTGCGGAACTACCTCGGTGTCGTCTGGAATGGACTGAACGACACTCCCGCTAACGATGTCCACTGGGTCCGGCTGCGTAATCTGCACAACATAAAGTAGTGCATGTGTAGCATCAGTACAACCGACCCCATGTACTGAGTAAGTGTCGAGCCTAACCTCGGCGAAGTAGTGACGAGGCTAGGACACGTCAACAAATTTTACCTATGCAGTTCAATAGTATAGCAGAAAATAAACAAGAATACAATTACGAGGAATAACATGCTAGGGATGAGAGATAGCAAATACTAAAATGACGGAAACGAAACAACAGTCTAAATTATCCGAAAATAATAACGAGGATTGACAAACGAATTAAACAGTGAAAAGAAATGGCACAACATGTCCCCTCGTTCATAACAATATAAAATATGGCGCGGAATGTCCCCTCGTGTATAAACAACATAAACATGGCACGGATTGTCCCCTCGTGCATAAAACATCACAATCACGACACGGAATGTCCCCTCGTGCATATATATCATAAACACGGCACAGAATGTCCCCTCGTGCATAAAAATCATAAACACGGCACGTAATGTCCCCTCGCGCATAAATAATAATCAATCAGCAGGGAATGTCCCTTCGTGCATAAATATAATCATTCGGCACGGAATGTTCCTTCGTGCATAAATAATAATCATCGGCACGGAATGTTCGTGCATAAATAATAATCACTCGGCACAGAATGTTCCCTCGTGCATGATGAGTGTAAAAGCAACAATTGATATGCAAGTACAACAATACGACATCTCAAATGTACAGAAATAATCAACAGAATTCTATTGTCCCGGCAAGGGACTCAGCTATAACCAATCTCACTCAAAAGTGTAATATCAATAGTAAAATCCTCGACTGAACACATAATCAATAACTTTATACTTCATTAACCTCAAGGTACCACTTTCTAGGTTCCCAATAATTTACAACCCGGAGAGTATTAAAGAACATTAAACAACTCATAAAAAAAATTGATTTACGGGCATGCTTGACCACAACATATAGATACCCGTCACCTCATCTATACATTGGACATGAATTACACATAGCAAGTAAGACTCTATACCTATTCCATCAAGCTAAGGTTAGGCCAAACACTTACTTTAGCTCCAAGAATGCAAGTCAAGCCTCAATCACGGCCTTTCCTCTTGAATCCGACTCCGTAACGGTAATATCTAGACATAATTGACTTAATAACATCAATAATAATTCAATAACTCAATCCCAAAGCCTAATTATACATTTTCCATAATTCTTCCAAAAATACCAAAATTTGACCCCGGGCCCACTTGGTCCAAACTCGAGGTTCGGACCAAAACCCGATAACCCATTTCCTCATGAACCCGAATATATAATTTGTTTTGAAATCCGACCCCAAAATAAGGTTGAATTCCCAAAATTTCCAAAAGCCCTAACTCTACCCAAATCCCCAATTTCTACCCTTGATTACATGTTTTTAGGCCTAGAATTTACTGATTGATGAAGGAAAATGGAATAAACTAGAGTAAAGATCATTTACCTAAGTGGTTATGGAGAAAGGGTAGCTTGGAACTCGGCTATGGGGCTTGGAGAAGAAGGAGATTGTGAAAAATATGAAAATCCCGTAATGGGTATTCTGTGTTGAGCATATAAATAGCTGGGAAAAAATGGCCTACGTGATCGTGACATGACACATGCGATCGCGCATGGTACTGGATCTAGACCTTCGCGATCGCGAAGAAGGAGTTGCGATCGCAGAGTATACCAACACAGACTATCGCGATCGCGATGCGAAGGTTGCGTTCGCAGTGAGCAAAATCGCACCCATCCCCCAGCCCGCATTTGCACTATGCGTTCGCGTGTGGCCCTTCGCGATCACATAGAGTACCGCCCCCAAGCTCCTTGATCGCAACCCAGGCCCTGCGTTCGCGTAGGGTAATTTCCCAACCCCCAGCCATAAACACATCGCGATCGCGTGAGTCACACCGCGATCGCGGAGAGCAAAACATAGAACACCAGAAACAGATCAAAAACTAGATTCTTTCCAACTCTTTTGCACCCCGACACCTACCCAAAACTCACCCAACCCCTCGGGACTCAAAACCAAATATTCACACGACTTCAAAATCATCCTACGAACTTATTCGAGTAATATAACCAATAACATAAAAAATAATGAATTAAACTCCAAAATCTATAGAATTCTCTCAAACTTCATAAACTTCTAAATTCTCCGATTTTGATTCGAAACACGTCAAACCAAGTCCGTTTTTTACCCAATTTTACAGATAACTCACATAACCCATATCGAACGTGTTCCGGGCTCCAAAACAAATATACGGGCTCGGTAACACAGATTTCACATCAAAGTTCAATTTCAAAAGTCTTTCTTATTTTCAGAAAACTTTTTCTTTAAAAATTCATTTCTCGGACTTGGGACCTTGGAATTCGATTCCAGGCATACGCCCAGGTCCCATATTTTCCTACGGACCCTCCGGGATCGTCGAATCACGTGTCCAGGTCTGTTTACCAAAAATGTTGACCAAAGTCAACTTTATTCCATTAATTATCATAAATTCAACTGTTCAACACATTTCCACATAAAGACTTCCAGCTACGGGCTCGGGCTATGAACACACATCGAGGTGAGATTAACGAAGGCTTTCGGGGCCTCGAAACACAGTTTTTGCTAAATTTACACAAGATGACCTTTTGGGTCATTACAATCTCCACCTCTAAGACAATCGTTCGTCCTCGAACGAACATAGAAAAGTACCTGAATCGGGGAAAAGGTATCGGCTCTGCATATTGGGCTCGGACTCCCAAGTAGCTGCCTCAACAGGCTGACCTCTCCACTGAACACGAACCGAAGGATAAATCTTCGATCTCAACTGTTGCACCTGCCGATCTAATATGGCTACCGGCTCCTCCTCATAAGACAAATCCTTGTCCAACTGGACACCACTAAAGTCAAGTACATGAGATGGATCTGCAATATACCTCCGGAGAATAGATACGTGAAATACCAGATGCATGGCTGACAAGCTAGGTTGTAAGGCAAGTCTATAGGCCACCTCTCCTACCCTGTCCAGAATCTCAAATGGACCAATGTATCTAGGGCTCAACTTTCCCTTCTTTCCGAATCTCATCACGCCCTTCATTGGCGACACCTGAAGAAATACCCGGTCGCCTATCATAAATGCCAAATCTCGAACTCTGCGATCCGCATAACTCTTCTGCCTGGACTGAGCTATACAAAGTCTATCCTGAATGATCTTCACCTTGTCCAAGGCATCCTGGACTAACTCAGAAACCAACAATCTAGCCTCTTCCGGCTCAAACCATCCGACTGGAGACCGACACCATCTACCATACAATGCCTCATACGGAGCCATCTGAATGCTCGACTGTTAGCTGTTGTTGTAGGCAAACTCAGCTAAAGGCAAGAACTGGTCCCATGAACCACCAAAGTCAATGACACAAGCTCGCAACATATCCTCCAAAATCTGAATAGTACGCTTGGAATGTCCGTTCGTCTAAGGAAGAAATGCAGTGCTCAAATCAATTTGGGTGCCCAACTCTAGCTGAAATCTCTCCAGAAATGGGAGGTAAATTGAGTACCTCGATCTCATATAATGGATATGGACACACCATGCAGTCTAACAATCTCTCCCATATAGATCCTTGCCAACTTCTCTGCCGAATACGAAACTGATACTGGAATGAAGTGTGCTAACTTGGTCAGCCTATCCACAACGACCCATACTGCATCAAACATCCTCTGAGTCCGTGGGAGTCCAACTACAAAGTCCATGGTGATACGCTCCCACTTCCACTCGGGAAAGCTGAATCTGCTGCATCAAACCACCGGGTCTCTAGTGCTCGTACTTAACCTGATGACAGTTTAAGCACCGAGCTACATAAGCTACAATATCCTTCTTCGTCCTCCGCCACCAATAATGCTACCGCAAGTCTTGGTACATCTTTACGGCGCTCGGATGAATAGAATACCGGGAAGTATGAGCCTCCTGAAGTATCAACTCACGAATACCATCCACATCAGGTACACAAATCCGGCCCTGCATCCTCAAAACTCCCTCAACATCAACCGAAACCTGCTTGGCATCTCCGTGTCTGACTCTATCTCTAAGAACACATAAATGGCGATCATCATACTGCTTGGCCCGAATACGGTCATACAATGAAGAACGGGCCACAGTATGGGCCAAAACACTGCTAGTCTCAGAAACCTCCAATCTCACAAATCGATTGGCTAAAGCATGAACATCCAAAGCAAAAGATCGCTCTCCGACTGATAAATAGGCAAGACTACCCATACTGGCTGACTTCCGGCTCAAGGCATCGACCACCACATTGGCCTTCCCCGGGTGATAAAGAATAGTAATATCATAATCCTTCAGCAACTCTAATCATCTCCTCTGCCTCATGTTCAACTCCTTCTGTTTGAAAAGATACTGTAAGCTCTTATGATCTGTGAACACCTCACATGGCACACCATACAAATAATGCCCTCCAAATCTTCAATGCATGCACAATAGCTGCTAACTCCAAGTCATGAACTGGATAGATCTTCTCATGAACCTTCAACTAACGAGAAGCATAGGTATAACCTTGCCATCCTACATCAACACTACACAAAGCCCAACCCGTGAAGCATCACAATACACGATATACGATCCTGAACCTGTGGGCAAAACTAACACTAGTGCCGTGGTCAAGGCTGTCTTGAGCTTCTGAAAGCTCGCCTCACACTCATCTGACCACCTGAACTGGGCACTCTTCTGGGTCAACCTGGTCATCGCGGCTGCAATGGATGAAAAGCCCTCCATAAACAGGCGATAATAACCTGCTAAGCCCAAGAAACTCCGGATCTCTGTAGCTGAGGTGGGTCTAGGCCAATCTCTGACTGCTGAAATCTTCTTGGGATCCACCCGAACACCCTCTGATGATACCACATGGCCTATAAATGCAACTGAACTCAACCAAAACTTACACTTGGAAAATTTTGCATACAACTGACTATCCCTCAAACTCTGGAGGACGACTCTAAGGTGCTTCTCATGCTCCTCTCGGCTACGATAGTAAATAAAAATATCATCAAAGAAAACAATCACAGATGAGTCTAAATAAGGCTTGAACACTCGGTGCATCAACTCCATGAAAGAAGTGGGGGCATTGGTCAGCCCAAATGACATCACCAAGAACTCATAATGCCCATAACGAGTGCGAAAAGTTGTCTTAGGGTCATCGGACGCCCTAATCCTCAGCTGATGGTAACCAGATCTCAAGTCAATCTTGGAAAACACTGAAGCACCCTGAAGCTGGTCGAATAAATCATCAATCCTCGGCAAAGGATACTTGTTCTTAATAGTAACCTTATTCAACTGCCGGTAATCAATACACATCCTCATCGAGCCATCTTTCTTCTTGACAAACAATACTGGAGCACCCCAAGAAGAAACACTAGGCCTAATGAAGCCTTTATCCAACAAATCCTGCAACTGACCTTTCAAATCCTTCAACTCTGGCGGGGCAATACGATACGGCGGAGTAGAAATAGGTTGGGTGCCCTAAGCTAACTCAATAATAAAATCAATATCCCTATCAGGCGGCATACCCGACAGGTCAGCAGGGAGTACCTCTGGAAACTCACGAACCATGGGCACAGACTCAATGGAAAGAACCTCAGCGCTAGAATCACGAACATAAGCCAGATAGGCCAAACAACCCTTCTCGACCATGCGCCAAGCCTTCATATAAGAAATAACTCTACCAGAAGAATGACTAGGAGTCCCCCTCCACTCCAAACGAAGAACCCATGGCAAGAACAAGGTCACTGTCTTGGCATGACAGTCCAGAATAGCATAATAGGGGGATAACCAATCCATCCCCAATATAACATCATAGTCAACCATATCAAGAAGCAAAAGATCAACTTGAGTCTCCAAACAACTAATGACTACTAAGAAAGCATGGTAGACTCGATCTACCACTATAGAATCACCCACCGGTGTAGACACATGCACGACAGTACTCAAGGAATCATGTGGCATACTCAAATAAGGGGCAAAATATGAAGACACATAGGAGAATGTAGAACCTGGATCAAATAACACCGAAACCTCTCAGCTGCAAACTGAAACCTTACCTGTAATAACTGCATCAGAAGCCTCGGCATCAGGCTTGGCAGGAAAAGCATAGCACCGGGGCTGAGCCCCTCCAACCTGATCATCTCTGGGTCGACCTACTGCGGCCTGACCTCTACCTCTCGGGGCATGTCCTCCACCTCTATGAGTCTGACCTATACCTCTGGCACCCCGACCGACACCCCTAGCTAGCTGAGGGGGTGGGGGAGTGCCTGATGCGGGAACCATGGCACGGGAACCCTGATACTGAGACCCACCAGAACCTCGGGGCAAAACCTGGAAATATTCGCCAAACCTCCGCAAGTATAACAAGGCCTCTACTGATGTGGCTGCTGACTCTGGAACCGGCCCTGTCGACCCTGATAATCGCCCTGGAAGCTCTGAAGTGGCGGTGAACTGATAGGTGCTGGTGGTGCACCAATAGGAGCTGGCGGTGCACTATGAGCTACCTGAAGTGCCGACTGATAGGTCCTGGGAGGATGACCTCTGCCTAAAGAATCCCTTCCCCCAGATGAGGTTCCACTGAAATGACCGAAGTGATGGGGCCTCTTGTCATCCCCCTGACCAGCACCTTGTGACATAATCATCTCAATCATCCGGGCCACATTGACCGCATCCTGGAAAAAAATATTAGTACCTAACTCCTTGTCCATGTGAAGCCTGATGGCTGAGCCAAACCCTCAATAGACCTCCTCACTCTCTCACGATCAGTGGGAAGTATCATAATGGCATGCCGAGCTGGAGTGATGAACCTGGTCTCGTACTGAGTGACAGACATAGATCCCTACTGGAGGCGCTCAAACTGCCTCCGAAGATCCTCCCTCTGAGTAACTGGAAGGAACTTACCCACGAATAACTCAAAGAACTGAACCGAAGTCAATGGTGTAGACGCAGCTGGTCTGGTCAATCAATAGTCTCTCTACCAAGTCTTGGCGGAACCCGAAAGACGAAAAGTAGCAAAATCAACTCCATTAGACTCTACTATGCCCATGTTCCGAAGAACCTCATGACAGTTGTCCAAATAATCCTGGGGATCCATTGATGGTGAACCAGTAAATGTAGTATTGAACAACTTGGTAAATCTATCGAATCTCCATAAAGCATTTGCTGACATATCTGCTCCCTCAACTGCCGGGGCCAAAATGCCCGTCTGAGCTATTCTGACTGTCTGAGGTGTCGGAGTCTAGAACTGAGGAGCTAGCTGCTCTGGGGTGCGAGTAGCAGAAGCTTGGGTCCCTACCCAAGCCTGAGAGATGGCTGGTGCAGTAGGAAGAAGACCGGCCTGAGCCACACTCTCCATGAGTCCCACTAAGCACACTAGAGCGTCCTGAAGCACCGGGGTGGCAACGAACCCCTCTGGGACCTGAGCTGGTTCACCTGGAACTGTCTGAGTAGGAACCTCACCGGCAAAGTCTACCTGTGGGTCCTCTACTGGGGCTGCTTCTCTAGGTTGAGCCCTACCCCTGCCTCGGCCTCTAATACGGCCTCGGCCTTGGCCCCTCGTAGGAGTTACAACAGGAGAATCGGGCTGCTGATCGGTAGATGAGGAAGCACGCGTTCTCGCCATCTACGAAAGAATAGAATCGAAACTCAATTAGCATTTAGAATTCAAATCGCACGACAAGAAAGAAGAAAAGTGAAGTTATCCCTAACTTTGCAGCCTCTGGGGGATAAGTAGAGACGTCTCTGTACCGATCCCTCAGACTCTACCAAGTTTTTTCGTGAGTTGTGAGACCTAAGCAACCTAGTGCTCTGATACCAACTTGTCACAACCCGAAATCCCACCTTCAGGCCGTGATGGCGCCTAATGTTGCACCCGCTAGGCAAGACAACGCGTTAACTGTATTGATTTATTAACAAGTGAAACTGACAAACACTGACTATATAATTGAAACGAAGCGCGGAAGCATTAACATAATTCTAAATAATTATAGCTAATAACGCAGAAATCCCTTTAAGTACAACCCAGAAGTGGAGTCATAACCTCACGAACTAGTTTAAGATTTGACTAAAAATAACAGTTTGAAAATAAAATGATGTATTTGTCTAGAAAACACATAAAAGACATAATGAAAGATAGACAGGGACGCCGATATCCACGAACTCCATGCGGAACTACCTCGGTGTCATCTGGAATGGACTGAAGGACACTCCCGCTAGCGATGTCCACTGGGTCCGACTGCGTAATCTGCACAACATAAAGAAGTGAAGGTGTAGCATCAGTACAACCGACCCCATGTACTGAGTAAGTGCCGAGCCTAACCTCGGCGAAGTAGTGACGAGGCTAGGACACATCAACAAATTGTACCTGTTCAGTTCAATAGTATAGCAGAAAATAAACAAGAATACAATTACGGGGAAGAACATGCGGGGGATAAGAGATAGCAAATACTGAAATGATGGAAACGAAACAACAGTCTAAAATATCTGAAAATAATAACGGGGACTGACAAACGAATTAAACAGTGAAAAGAAACGGCACGACATGTCCCCTCGTGCATAACAATATAAAATATGGCACGGAATGTCCCCTCGTGTATAAACAACATAAACATGGCATGGTATGTCCCCTCGTGCATAAAACATCACAATCACGGCACGGAATGCCCCCTTGTACATATATACATCATCAACACGGCACGGAATGTCCCCTCGTGCATAATAATCATAAAAACGACACGGAAAGTCCCCTCGCGCATAAATAATAATCAATCAGCACGGAATGTCCCTTCGTGCATAAATATAATCAATCGGCACAGAATGTTCCTTTATGCATAAATAATAATCATCAGCACGGAATGTTCCTTCGTGCATAAATAATAATCACTCGGAACGGAATGTTACCACGTGCATGATGAGTGTAAAAGCAATAATTGATATAACCGATCTCACTCTAAAGTGTAATATCAATAGTAAAATCCTCGGCCAAACACATAATCAATAACTTTCTACTTCATGAAGTAACCTCAAGGTACCACTTTCTAGGTTCCCAATAATTTACAACCCGGAGAATATCAAAGAACATTAAACAACTCATAAAAAAAATTGACTTAGGGGCATGCTTGACCACAACATATAGGTACCCGTCACCTCACCTATACATTGGACATCAATTACACATAGCAAGTAAGACTCTATACCTATTCCCTCAAGCTAAGGTTAGGCCAAACACTTACCTCGGCTCCAAGAATGCAAGTCAAGCCTCAATCACGGCCTTTCCTCTTGAATCCGACTCCGAAACGATAATATCTAGACATACTTGACTTAATAACATCAATAATAATTCAATAACTGAATCCCAAAACCTAATTATACATTTCCCATAATTCTTCCAAAAATACCAATAATTTCGACCTCGGGCCCGCTTGGTCCAAACTCGAGGTTCGGACCAAAACCCGATAACCCATTCCCTCATGAACTCGAATATATAATTTATTTTGTAATCCAACCCCAAAATGAGGTTGAATTCCAAAATTTCCAAAAGCCCTGACTCTACCCAAAATCCCCAATTTCTACCCTTGATTACATGTTTTTAGGCCTAGAATTTAGTGATTGATAAAGATAAATGGAAGAAACTAGAGTTAAGATCACTTACCTAAGTGGTTACGGAGGAAGGGCAGCTTGGAACTCGGCTATGGGGCTTGGAGAAGAAGGAGATGGTGAAAAATATGAAAATTCCGTAACGGGTATTTTGTTTTGAGCATTCAAATAGCTGGGCAAAAATGCCCTACGCGATCGCGACATGACATATACGATCGCGCAGGGTACTGGATCTAGACAATTGCGATCGCAAAGAAGGAATTACGATCGCAGAGTATACCAACACAGACTACCGCGATAGCGACACAAAGGTCGCGTTCGCAGTGAGCAAAATAGCACCCAGCCCCCAGCCCACATTTGCACTACGCGTTCGCGTGTGGCCCTTCGCGATCGCATAGAGTACCACCCCCAGGCTCCACGATCTCAAACCAGGCCCTGTATTCGCGTAGGGTAATTTCCCAACCCCTAGCCATAAACACATCGTAATTGTGTGAGTCACACCGCGATCGCGGAGAGCAAAACACAGAACACAAGAAACAGATCAGAAACCAGATTCTTTCAAACTCTTTTGCACCCCGACACCTACCCGAAACTCACACGAGCCCTTGGGGCTCAATACCAAATATACACACGACTTCAAAATCATACTACGAACTTATTCGAGTAATATAACCATCAAAATAACATAAAAAATAATGAATTAAATTCCAAAATCTATCCGAAACACGTCAAACCTAGTCCGTTTCTTACCAAATTTTATAGATAACTCACATAACCCATATCGAACCTGTTTCGGGCTCCAGAACCAATATACGGGCTCAGTAACACAGATTTCACATCAAAGTTCATTTTCAAAAGTCTTTCTTTTTTCAAAAAATTTTCTTTAAAAATTTATTTCTCGGACTTGGGACCTTGAAATTCGATTCCGAGCATACGCCAGGTCCCCATATTTTCCTACGGACCCTCCGAGATCGTTGAATCACGGGTCCGGGTATGTTTACCAAAAAAGTTGACCAAAGTCAACTTTATTCCATTAATTATCACAAATTCAACTGTTCAACACAGTTTCACATAAAGACTTCCTGGCTACGCGGTCGGGCTGTGCACGCACATCGATGTGAGATTAATGGAGGCTTTTGGGGCCTCGGAACATAGTTTTTGCTAAATTTACACAAGATGACCTTTTGGGTGATCACAACCATGGTGAACTGGGCGAGCTGACTGAGCATGCCTGAATGGACGGCCTCTACCATGCTGGAACTGACCCTCATGAGGAGCACCACTGAATCCACCCTGACCACGAGTCTTCTTAGCCTCCCTCTCAACCCTCTCATGACCGCGAACCATATCAATCTGTCGAGCAATGTCGACAACCTCATCAAAAGTGGAACCAGACACCCTCTCTTAGGTCATAAGCAATTGAACCTGAAAATCGAGGCCATCTATAAACCTCCTAATCCTCTCGCGGTCTGTGGGAACCAACCGATCGCATGACGGGCCAACTCGGAGAACCACATCTCATACTGAGTAACATGCATATCACCCTGTTGAAGCTTCTCAAACTGTATGTGCAACTCCTCTCTACGGGACTGAGTTACAAACTTCTCCAAAAAGAGAACGGAGAACTGCTGCCAAGTAAGGGGTGCGGTGCCAACCAGCCTATCGTAAGCCTCCCTCCAACTGAATATAGCCCTAGAGAATTGGAAAGTGGTGAATGAGACCCTACTGGTCTACAGAATACCCGATGTCCGAAGAATCATCTGGAACTTACCCAAGAAACCTTGTACATTCTCACCCTCAGCAACACTGAAAGACGGAGGTTGGAGTCTCCCAAACCTCTCCAATCTGCGCTGCTCATCCTCGGGCATGACAGGAACTACATAGTCTTGAGCAGCTGCAACCGGCTGGACTGGTAGTGCCCCCGGTGTCTGAAGTCCCTAAAGAACCTCCCCCTGTGTGCGGGCGGTAGGAGTCTGAGTGCCTCCCCCGGACTGAGAAGTAGCTGTGGTCATGGAAATAGACACCGCCTGAGCAAGACCAGTGCATACTGACAGAATCTAAGCTAGGGCCTCCTGAAACCCAGGAACCACCATAGGCACAGGTGGTTCCTGAGCTGGTCCTGTTGGAGTATCAGCGACTGGGACTGGAGCAACTGTAGGGTTTACATGTACTGCCTCTGCTGTGCGAGCTGTACCTCTACCCTTACCACGGCCTCCGCCTCTCACAGGCCTGGCGGGTAGTACTGGTGGCTTGTCAGCCTATCCGGTAGTGTGAGTCCTCACCATTTGTGAGAGAATAAAACAATAGAAGTTTAGTTACCAGAATTAATGGATTCGCACGACAAGAATTCAAGAATGTGAGATTTTCCTAAGGGTTCTGCAGCCTCTCGAAGATAAGTACGGATGTCTCCACACCGATCTGCAAGACTCTACTAAACCAGCTCATGACTCGTGAGACCTATGTAACCTATGCTCTGATACCGACTTGTCATGACCCAAACTAACCCAGTCGTGATGGCGCCTATTGTGGTACTATGAAAGCCGACTCATTATCAAAACAAAATGATGTTTCCATTTCAAAGATAATTTCAAAGCTATTTAATAATAAACCTTCATAAGGAAGTTCAAATCAAAACAAAAGTGCGTAAAGAAAGTCCCGACATCGAGGTGTCACCAGTCATGAGCATCTACTACAATTTATCCGACAATAATGAGACTAACATAGTATGGAAAATAGCTAAAAACAACTAAAGGAAGATAAGAGGGAGAAGAGCAGGGCTGCGATCGCCAGGCAACTACCTTGCTATCTCTGAGAAAATCTGCATCTAGAATAGTCAACAGCCTTTACCGCGTCCAGATATGCCTGCATCTGCACACACGGTGCAGGGAGTAACATAAGTACGCCAACTTAGTAAGTAAGAATAGTAAATAAAGACTGAGCAGTAGTGACGAGCCATAATGCAAGTAAAGTTCATATTATAAAACTGAGTAAAATACAACATGCTTTTAAACTAGAGTTTGAATCAAATCAACTCGTTTAAATCCAATTCCAGAGAAATCATTTAAAGATATCTTTCAACAGGTTTCAAAAAAAAGGCTCAATGCAAAGGTGAGCAAAAATGATGAAATCATAATCAGCCCCTCGGGAAAAACATCACTCATATACAGCCCCTCAGGCAAACCTCACAATCACTCGTATACAGCCCCTTGGGTAAACCTCACCATCACACATGTCTCCCATTCACTCAGCATTTGACAATCGCCCTCGCACTCAGTAGGTACCTGCGTTCACTAGGGGTGTGTACAAACTCCGGAGGGGCTCATTCAGCCCAAGCGCTATATCAATCCAAATTATGGATAATCAATAAGGCCCTCGGCCTATATCAAACATGTTGTGGCATGCAGCCCGACCCCAAAATATCCTCACAAATCAGGCCCTCAGCCACACTCAATCATAAACGTCTCAAGCCCTTCGGGCTCTCAGAAATCAAAGTACTCAGCCAAACAACATTTTCGTAATGCATCAAAAATAGAGTAAAAAAAGGTTGAGTTATGCAGTAAATAGGTATAACATGACTGAGTATATATTTTCAATCAAAAACAATGAGAGGCTAGTAAGAAAAGACCAGTAAGGTAAAAAAAACACTGGCATAAGGCCCAAACATGGCATCCAGCCTAATTTACAAAAATTCTTTCGAAAACACATAAGTATCATATAGTTTCAACAAAATATGCAACTCTACAGTTGCAACGGGAAGGACCAAGTCACAATCCCCAACAGTGCACGCCCGTCACCTAGCATGTGCGTCACCTCGAAAAGTCACATGACACCAAATCCGAGGTTTCATAACCTCAGGACTAGATTTACAATCGTTACTTACCTCACACCAATCAAATTCCTACTCCGCGGTGCTCTTTCACTCGATTCGGCCTCCAAACGCTCTGAAGATATTTACAATCAGTACAATGCCATCAATTTATGCTAAAGGAATGAATTCCACAAGAAAAACTATTAAATAGGACCCCCAAACCCAAAATTGGCTCAAACCCGCCCCCCGGGCCCGTGTCTTGGAATCCGAAATAAATTACAAAACTTGAAAGCACATTCACTCACGAGTCTAACCATACCAAATTTTCTTCAATCCGATAACAAAATCCCATTCAAAACCCGCAAAACCTAACATTAGAATTCTTCCTCATTTTCCCCAATTTTCTACCCCAATCACAAATTAAAGGAATAATCATGGAATTTGACCAAAATTAGATAAAAATTACTTACCCCAATCACCCACGCAAGAATCTCTCCAAAAATCGCCTTCTACCGAGCTCCCACTTCAATTTTATGATATGAACTCAAAATCCTTATTTTAAATCTTTTAAATCTGCCAAGATATGCCTTCATCGCGACCGCGAAAATAGCCTCGCGATCGCAAAGCACAAACGGGCTGCCCCACATATTTACAATATGCGAACATGAAAATCAACACGCGTTCGCGAACCGCTGCCACAAAGAGCTACGTGATCGCAATCTGCCTCACGCGATCACATAGAGCAATCACCTCAGCGCCTCATTAGCTCTATTACTCCTACGTGAACGCGACACTGGCCACGCGTTCCCAAAGAAATACCTCACACGCGTACACAATTGCGACCCTAACTTTACGATTACATAGAACAAACTTGCCTCTGCCCCAAATAAGCTTACGCGATCACCAATACTCCAGCAATCGCGTATAAGGAAACCAGAAGAAAACACTAGCAGCTATCAACCATCCTCCAAAAGCCAAAAATGATTTGTTAACCATCCAAAACTTACTCGAGGCTCTCGGGACTTCAACCAATACCAAAACAACCCATAATACCATACAAAATTAGTCGAACCTTCGGAACACTCAAAACAACATCAAAACACCAAATTACCCTAGGATTCAAGCCTAAGAACTTCTAAACTTCCTAATTCCGCAAACGATGCTGAAACCTACCAAACCACGTCTGAATGACCTCAAATTTTACACACACGCCACAAATGACATTACGAACCTAATCCAACTTTCGGAATTCCATTCCTACCCCGATACCTAATTTTCCATTGCCGACCAAAATTGCCAAATTTCCAACTTTCTCCAATTCAAGCCTAATTCTACCAGAGACCTCCAAATAACATTCTGGATGCGCTCCTATTTCCAAAATCACCTAATGGATCTAACCAAACCATAAAAATCCAAATCCGAGATTGTTTACTCATAAGTCAACATCATGTTTACTTTTCCAACTTAAGCTTCTAAATGGGAGACTACGTGTCTCATTCCACTCCGAAACCACTCCGAACCCGAACCAACCAACCCGATACAATACAATACAGTTGAATAACACATAAAGAAGTAGGAATGGGGGAAATAGGGCTTTAAATTGAAACGACCGGCTGGGTCGTTACAACAAATTCATACTAAAAATTCAGAGAAGAACAATCAACACAATACGGCTGAAGCTAATACCTAGGTTGTTTTATTTGCGAACAAATTGTACTGCAATTATATAATGTAGTGATTTAATGACAACACTAATATTTAGAGGATATACTTTTTCTTTGGGAATATATCTTTGGTTCATCAACTACAATGAAAATAGTCAAATAAACCCTAAAAATAATTCACTCGAGAAACCGGCCCTCTTCTTGTCTTTCATGCTTGATTCTTCTTTCAGCTCAGTGTCACGACTCCAAGTCCTCTTCACATGATGTCATGATGGCACCTAGTCTCTAAGACTAGGTAAGACTGATAACCATGCAAAATAACTGAAATGATAATTTAAATCTCAAAACATCAACAACTATATAAAAATATAATCTGCAGCTCAACATGTATATTTTCCAAAACCCGGTAAAATATAAGTCACAAGCTCTAGATACAGAACTGAACACTCATATACATCACTGTCTATAACGGTATAAATAAAATAAGAAAGGGCAGGATATAAGGGGACTCTAAGGCTTGTGGACGCGAACAATGTACCTTGAAGTCTCCAAGCAAGCCACTCGACATGATAATATCGAGGCTGATAGGATGTACCTGGATCTGCATAAAATATGTGCAGAAGCGTAGTATGAGTACACCACAACGATAAGTATATGCCAAAACTAACCTCGGTAGAGTTGTGACGAGGTCAGGTCAAAGACCTACTAAAGATAATAAGAATAATACAGAAGATACGATGATATAATGAAAACAACAGGAAAGTGAAACAATAAGGAATTTGAGTAAATTAGCAACTCAGAATCAAGGAAGCTAATACAAAACGTAAAGAAAACAAGGATTTTACATGTTAAGGAAACAACAACCAAACAATACAGCAAATAGAGAAGATCAACAAGGGCACTCCCTAGGTACCGTCTCATAGTCCCAAATCATAAAAGTAACTCACTGTCTTTCCTTATATTACTGCGGGAAGCTTTATATATTTTTTTTGAAAATTATTTTTCTGGAATAACATCTCACATTTTAGCCCACCTTATCACACTGCATGACTTCTAATAGTTCTCATACAAGCCACGCGTATCAAGACCACCTTATCCCACCGCATGCATTTCAACAATAACATGAAAGACAAAACATAACAACTAAAATAAATGATATTACACAACTTATACCTTGCCTCAATAGAACCCACGACCTTTACACCTCAATACCAAACTCAACAACAAGATATTTCCAGGATACCAATTTCAAGTAAAGAATCCCACGGTTAAATAATTTATACGGAATTAAGAAAGCAAGTAATTCAACTAAGCAAGTAGTAGAAGTTGCAATTAAGAGATAAGACAAGTAGATATATGAATTTGGACTAAACATGGTGACTATAACATGCTAAAATAACTAAACTAAAGGATGAAAAGGAAACTACGTAGCTAAATCTGGAATTTCAACATTTAGCCCATGTACGCACTCGTCGCCTTGCATACACGGCCCTCACATACCACAAATTATCAGATCAGTACCAAATCCTAAAGGGAATTTCCCCACACAAGGTTAGGCAAGTCATTTACCTATGTTGGCTATATATCTGTCATGACCCAAAATTCCACCACAGGCGTCGTGATGGAACTTACTCTCTAAGACTAAGTAAGCCAAATATAATAACAATTCAAGCCTTTTTTTTAACACAAGTGTCAAAACCAATAGCGGAAATATTTAAACAACCTTCCAAGATTGGTAATACTGAGTCACGAACTCTAACTGAATGCATGAAATGATCTCAAAGATCGAATGCTCAATACTGTTTGAATAGTAATTAATAGTATATTAAAATGGAAAGACTCTAAGGAAGTGCAACGACCAAGCAACTCTACCTTGAATCCTTGAAATCAACGCATAACTCTGCTCGAGTCTGAAAGCTCCAGTACCTAGCTATGCACAAAAATGTGCAGAAGTGTAGTGTGAGTACATACCAATCGGTACTCAGTAAATATCAGGACTAATCTCGGTGGATTAGTGATGAGGTACAGTCAAGACACTCACTTATCAAATAACCTGTGCAGTATAGTAATATATAATAATAATGGAAAACAACGAGCAATGATGGCAACAAGAATCAATCAATAATATAAACAACAAAACAACTAAAACACGATAAATATTACTCAAACAATTAAGGATCACAAGTTCAACCAATTAATCAAGTCCCTCAAATATACATGTTTAAAATGTAAGTACTTCAAGTATAAGTCTTTAGAATATACTCCTTTAAAATAATATACATTTTGGACATACCCCCTTCAAACAAATATCTTTCAAATTAATATTTTTGGATATAATTCTTTCAAATAAATAATTTTGAATATAATTCTTTCAAGTAAAAGTCTCCTTGTGACACCTCATTTCATAATCATAAATAATATGTTTCTCAACCCACTTTCATATTTCCACGACACCTCATGCTCATATTTCTATCACAACCGCATGGAGAACTCACGTGCCAATATTATCATCATTTACTCACGGCACTTTGTGCCCACATTTTATATCACAACTGCAAGAACAATTTACGTGTCAATATCATTTTAATTAAATAACCACAGAAGCTCGTGCCCATATTTCATGTCACAAATGAACGGACAATTCACATGCCAATAATAAAATCATCATTTTTTCCCCGGCACCTCGTGTCCATAACATAATCCTCCCGGCAATAGCCACATGCTTATAATTTCAACATGTATCTGACTATTATCAAATTTGCTGAATTAATAAAATAAGTTGCACAATATATAAAATATATCACAAGGAATATACAACATCACATAAAAATTACCAACACAACAATCTCATATCATCACATATCACCCTTGACAATAGCCGCCCTTATCCATGCGCCCTGAGAATATTAATAGCCACCTTTATCGCTCCTATAGTCACCCTTATCACTCCTATAATAGCCTCCCTTATCACTCAGTATAATAGCCTCCCTTATCGCTCCATATAATAGCCACCCTTATCAGTCTGCCCAGAAAAAATCCTAACACATAACAACAGTGAAATTCCACACCAATATCCACATAATATCAACACTGGAATACCACCGTTATCCGCCGCATAACAGTAACCGAAATCACACAACCATTTACATGGATATTATCACAACAACACAAAACAACAATTCATATTACAATTACCCATAGGACACAACCAATTTCAATGATACATCAAAATCAATAAATTTCATAGCAAATAGCCCAAGGCTCCACACAACATATATAAAACCTCGATAACAACAATAAAAATGGAAAATTAACTCATCGTAAGACAACACCTTCTTTAATCCAAAATTTTGATAAATATATTAATACCTCAATATAAACCTATTTAATTAATTATTTGCTGATGAAAAATTCATAATATAATTATTTCCAGGAAATAACAAATCAACAAGCACACGTAATTCACATAAAAATTCAAGTGACAACCACGCCAAATTATCATATAAAAACAAATTCGACAAACATGGATTGAGGCTTGGAAAATAGAGGATTTAATAAATGAAAACAATTATCAAATTTACTACACAAAAATGCCTAAGACATTAACCTAGCAAATTTTGCACATATAAGACGAAGTACGTACTCGTCACCTTGCGTACACGACTTTTCACATTTCACAAATTGCACATAAGATCCGATGCCTAAGGGGTAATTCCCCCACTCAAGGTTAGGCAAGATACTTACCTTTTTGAAGTTAGGCTGATATTTCAAAATTGTCTTCTTACTTGAATTGACATCTAGATAGCTCAAATCTATCCAAATTTAATTGTAACTTCATTAAGATTCATCGGAAAAATTCCTCATAATAAAACGTCGACTCAAAATTTTATTTTAAAAAGTCAACAAAAATTCAATGCGGGGCCCACCTATCGGAACCCGACATAATTTTCCCAAAATCCAAACACTCATTTCGATACGAGTTCAACCATACAAATTTTATCAAATTCTGATAATAACTGAACCTTCATATCTTAAATTTTCGTTCTTGAAAAGTTTTGCAAAAATCTTGATTTCTTCCATTTAAATCCAAAATATTCGATGCATAGAACCATGGATTTATAAAATATAGTAACTTTCGGAATGACCCACTTTGGTATTTACGTTTCTGCCCAGTTTCGCTTCTGCGGACTGATTTGCATGCCTGCGGAGTCAGTTATGCGACACAAGCGTCGTTTCTATGGAACACACTGGCCAGCAACTCTATCGAATCTGCGGAAGCATTTTCACCAAAGCAAAATCGCTTCTGCGATGCCCCTCCGCTTTTGTGCCTTCTCTGCCCGCTTCTGCGATCACGCAGGTGCCGGAACTTCATCGCACCTGCGAATTCTTCCTAGTACACTCCCCAGCCGCTTATGCAAAGAGAATCACGCTTCTATGATGTCGCAGCTGCGCCCAGAATTCCGCAGATGCGATTCCAACAACTGCTTCCCAGAAACAACAGAAATTGCAGCAGCTCTTCAAGTCCAAAAATCAACTCCGTTGACCTTCCGAAATCCACCCGAGGCCCGCGGGACTTTAACTAGTTATAGCAACATGTCCTAAAATTCAATACGAACTTAGTCGAGGCTTCTGACCACGTCAAACAATGTTGAAATTATGAATCGTGCATCGAATCGAATTATGAGTTTTCGAATCTCCAAACTTCTATATTTTGCGCCAAAACATATCAAATCAATACAGAATGACTTCAAATTTTTCTCATGAGTTATAAATGACATAATGGATTTGTTCCAATTTTTGGAATCAAAATCCAACCTCGTTATCAAAAGTTCAACCTTCGGTCGAATTTTCCACAAAATCTTCTATTTTTCAACTTTCGCCAAAATGGATCGAATTGTCCTACGGACACATGCCTAAGTCTGGAATCACCATACGAAGCTATCGACATCATCAAATTTCATCCCAGGGTCATTTGTTTACATGTTGATCACGCTCAACTATGTCTTATAGAAAGACTAAACGGGCGCTGCAAATATAATCTGGGGTATTAAGCCCAAAGTCGATCCCACGGAGAATTATACGTATCAATTGAGTCTATAAAATACTAAGCTGTTACTTAATCAATTTTTTCAAGACTTTTGAATATCAATTTGTGTTGTTTAACTAATTCTACTAACAAAATATNTTTTTTTTTTCGTTAGACTTGCTTCCCTCAAGAAAACTGTCTAGGAGATCCATCGTCGGGAAGAAAACTGTCTCTGAAATTTTTTTTATTTTTTTTTAAATTTAAGCTACAACTAAACGAAATAAAACATAAACAAACAACTCAATTCACACAAAAAAACATATATATAGCACACCCCACACTTAGTTCATGCACTGTCCCCAGTGCATCATATATGTACAAACCAACAAATAACATAAAGTGTAAGATTCTCCCTGGTCATTCATCCTCATCATCGTCTGATGGTCTCCATTCCTCTTCATGCTCCTCCTCATCATCGTCGTTCTCATCCGAGTTCATCAACTCTGCCTCAGAATCTGGTGTGTTTATATCTTCATCCTCTGGGAGTCTATACCCCTCACCCGCACCTATCATCTGTTGCGCATGCGCATTGAGCGGATACCTGTAATCCAACTCTACCATTTCATCCGCCGTCGCTGGACGTCCTCCTATGCGCAATTGCAAATCCATCATCCCATAAAGATGGGCCATGAAACCATCATCTCTGGCATGTCGCTCAGCATTGGTTAGTGAAGACTCTTCTTTCAGTCTTAAAGCAGAAATGTCCATTTCTCGA
>ML380014.1:0-15669 GCA_005239525.1 Nicotiana knightiana | reverse complement strand
TTCTTCCTTCGACACCCCCCCCCCCCTCACTACCCCCACATCATTTCCTTTGAATAGCGTGCCAATCATTAAATTTATACTGTACATATCTTTAGTTTGAATACTACTAATATTCTATTGAGATCATCAAAATATGTATACAACTCAGCTTACGGTAAAAATCCGAAAAAGTATATAGTTTCTAAAGGAGGGGAAAAAGCAAGAAAACTTTATTGAGAAAAGAAGATTGTTTTTCCAATGGAATCATCGGCAGAGCGACGCCTGAAAGCTATTCAAAGCCATCTTGTTCCGGTCATCGATGACCGGTCACTCTCATTCCTCCGATCAAACCCAACCGCCGGCGAATTTGTTCAAGGTTAATTCACTACTTCCTGATTACCCAATGATCTATTCTTTTACTTCTGTGTAGATATAAATGTGATATGTGGAGTTGTGATGCGGTGGGAAAGAATCTAAAGTTTGAAGCTTTCTGAGTGTACGAAGTATTTTGATACCCAAATCAGAATAGTGGTGTTAGGGGTTTTGTTTATGCTTTGTGATTTCCTGGGACCCTCTATTGGATTGTGATATGTATGTACTTACTGGTGGAAGGTGTTGTTATTTTTTAAGACCACTGACTTGGCTCAAGTCTTTATTTTTATTGCTTTTTATTCCTCATTCTAAAGTACTATTAGAAAGGTTATTTTTAAAAGTTTAGAACGTGCTAGGGCTTTAGCTTTTTGAAGATTTGATTCCTGAGGATATTGAGGTTTAGCTATCAGTGGAACAGTGATCTCTCCTTTGGTTTCTGGGTCTTTTTTTTGTTACTAATAAGCATGCGTACCCTGTGTTGGGAACTCCTCTTTTTTTTTTTTTTTTTCTGACAAAAGGAGGAGTCACACACACACACATTTAAGAATCAACATTGTATTCTTGTTTCCTTACTTTTTCTCCTTTTGATAGCTGATGGAATAATCAAGCTTTATTTTTCGGGTCTTGTTATTCATGTAATGTTGCATACAACTATTTCACAGTAGCACTCTTTATAGTAAGATCAGAAAATTTTAGACTATGAAAGCTAAAGCACAAAAAATAGTATTTACGGGTGGTGGAAAGGAAAATTTAATCCATATTAATAGATAATAACCTTCCTTAAGTCTCTTTGTAACTTCAGAATGCTTATCTTTCTTTGATTTCTGCGCTTGCACTTTTTTTTGGGAGTGGGTGGGAGAGGGGAAGAAATATGGGAGTCAGAGACAGGACTCTCTTGCTTGGTTAAAGAATCTGTGTTTGACTGCAAAAGCTATGATCTTTTGAGAATATGGTTGGAAGAATTTTTTCTTGGCAGGCAATTTGCTACTAGGTGTTTCTGTTGGCCTGTAAGAAATTGTGTGAAATCATGCGGGTGTCCCATGCTAGTTCTGTGCAGCAGACTGAAAAATGGTAGTTTTTGTGAACAGCGCCGCAGGAGAACAGTAAATTTTTACAAGCTTTTATAACATTCGGAAACAAATCCTATTGAATTGCATAATAGATGATTCTTTGACTACCTCAATCTCCACAGAGTGATATTATCATCATGTCCTGCTGTCCGCCTTATTTTGCAGAAACTTTAGATATTTCGATTGTAGTCTTCTCCATAGTAAATTGCCATTTTATAACAATCATTATAGGACGACTTGGCTGTATTCTCAGGAGATATACTCTAGTGGAGATACTCGAGGTGAATATAGCTAGGTTTGACATTGCTTTATGAGGCATAATCTTCAAACATATTGGTATAATTTAGTAGCCCCCAGTTTGAGTAGGGTGAGCGGCTTTTAGCGTTCCATTACCGTATCTCCTTTAACAGGCATGCTTCTTTGCACTTATTTGGAGACATCGAGCAGAAATTGGTTTCTAAGACTCGAATACATTTCTCAGTGAGAGCTCAGAGTTATGGAGAAAAAACTATTTTTCAGTTTTCATTAAGCTAAGAAAGCGAATCATGTATGTGCTTACCTAATCAAGTTTTTAAGATAATGTTACTCATGAAAAGCACCCCTAAGATGGAAAAGAAAACAAAGACATGTGGTATTTGTACTTTCTGAGTTTCTTCCATTTTAGAAGCATATTTGTCTATTAGTTTGGAAAAAAATTGAATTTGTCTTTTGTACTTAGACCTTCATGTTCGGTATATGTCCAAAGTTATTCAGTTGTCTGGAACAACAAGCGTTCTCTCGTAGTTTTGTATTCGAATACTGATTATGTACTGAAATATAATTACATAAACAGTAATGTGAGTTTGAATGATCTCCTGTTGAACGTGTGTGGTCCTTATTCTGTGCAAGGAGTATCCTTAAAATGCAAATTTAAATATGTACAAACAAACTGTTTAAGATGTATAGATAGATATATAGACATATTTATGGTGCTGTGTAAACTTGTGAACTTCTGCTTCGAGATTGCATATTTTATCTTAATATCTTGTGCACTCCTTTGAGCACGCCTATGCTTCTATGTACAAAAAAAATTTAAGTTACAAGGTTGTCTGGTGTTCTGTATCTGACAGCTAGTCTATGCATAGACTGTAGCACGTCCTGCTGCCTTTTACATAGTGGTTTCTGCTTTTTGCTTTTGTTCATTCATTCCTGTGTTTACTACTCTTTTTCATTGTTTACTTAATCATACGTTAAACTATAATCAGGTCAGGGTTTCAGCGTAGTTCTTCCTGAAAAATTGCAGACAGGAAAATGGAATGTGTACAGGTGCGTGTATTTTCTACTTCAGTCGCGAGATACACATGATTGTTTTTTAATTATGTGTTCACAGGTGTGCCGCACATATAATGCACACATTCATTCATATATATACACACCCACACACACACATACATAAATGCACATACATATATACTGTATAATGTATTATGTATGTATAATTATAACTTTAGGAATCATATGAGGAACTAAGTGATGATTATTGCAGATCTGCACGATCTCCTCTGAAGCTTGTTACTAGATTCCCTGATCATCCTGAAATTGCTACACTACATGATAACTTTGAGTAAGAATCTCATCTTCAGCTTTTTACTTTTAACGCTTTTAAATATAGAGAAGATTTAGGCCTGCACCTTGTATTCTGCTAATAGATAATTTGGCTTGCTGTGACATTTACTTGGACATTTTTTTTTTCTCTCTCTTTTTTTTTTTTTGAACTGATAACATCTGTATATATTAATAAAATCAGTATCAGTACATAGGTTGTACTGAGAACCAAATTTACAGGTAAGTACAAATAGGAGAACTGGTATGCAATCCTAGCAAGACCCCAGAACATCTAAGATTGACACAGTATCTTCTGTGTAAATCTGTTTACGCCAAAAACAAAAAAGTAGAACACAACTACGCTTGATCTTCTGCACTGAGTTGCTTCTGTCCTCAAAACATCTAGAATTCCTCTCTTTCCAGTCTGTCCAGTCCACTGGATACATGTTGGGACAGTCCTCCATCTATCTCGTTTTGTTGCTTCAGCTCCAGTTTCATCCCAACTGAAAAGAACTTCAGTAATCCTACAGGGCATTGTCCATGAGATACCTCTGAGACTAATAAAGATTTTCCATAGTTGGTCTGTTATCTTGCAATGTAAAAATAGATGGCTAACTGTCTCAGCATTTTCCCCACATAGAAAGCATCTTGAGCACATTGAGATCCCTCTCTTTATGAGATTATACTGGGTTAAAACAGCCTCCTTTGCTAGTAGCCAAGTGAAACAGGCTATCTTGTAGGGAATCTTGATTCTCCATATATGCTTCCATGGCCGATTAGTTATCTGTAAATCAGTGATTCAAAATCTTATATGCTGCCTTCACCTGGTAAACACCTCTGTTGTGACTCTGCCACCATAATGAGTCCACCCCATTCTGTATTCCTTTAAATTCTTCCAGATTCTTGTAAAAGTCAGTCAATCTTACTATCTCCCAGTCGTACAACAATCTTTTAAGTACGAGATCCCAGCCTTGAGAAGTCCACATGTCAGCTACTGTCATCTGTTGGTTTTGAGCCATGCCATACATATCAGGGAAAAGTTCCTTTAAACATCCATGTCCCAACCGGTTATCATTCCAAAATGAAGTTTTGTTACCATTTTTCACTCTAATGAAGGAGGGGTTCTTCATTATAGGCCAGAGTGCCCTAATAGATCTCCACACACTAACTCCATATGATGTACTGACTTCCTTTGACACCCAGTTATCTTCCTCACCATATTTAACTTTGATCACATTGCTCCATAAGGTTTGAGGTTCTTTGGAGTATCTCCATAGCCATTTCATTTTGAGAGCCTTGCTTTGATTCTTCAGGTTTCTGATACCCAAACCGCCTTGCCTTTTTTCTGTGAGAGATTTCCATTTGACCAAATGGAAGACCTTTTTCTCCTTATTCCCTTGCAATTTTCTCTTTTCCTTTTGAATTCTTGGTCTGCTGTATAGTCCACTATTACTGCGACAATATTATCTCATTGACGTTATATACACTCTTATTTAAATTGTTCATAAAGGAGATATGTTCCTTTTTTTTTAATATTGTCTGCATACTTTGGTCGTACATCTCCTGTTTCATCTGATAATATTTTGTGTTCAGGCATGCAGTTCAAACCTATCAGGATTACAAATACTTGGGTACACGTATTCGGGTAGATGGAACTATTGGAGAGTAAGCATTTCTACTGATTGACAATGCTTGGTTGGATTTTCTGATTGCATATTTATTTCTTCCATTTCTTTGATGTAGCTACAAATGGATGACATATGGAGAGGCAGGGACTGCTCGGACTGCAATTGGTTCTGGACTTCACTATTATGGATTACAACCGGTATACCAAATGTTGATCAGTGCATATTCTTAAACTACGTACATTCTTTTACTAACATAAGAAAGAAATTTCCACACAAAATTTTCCCAAACTCGTTCTTTTTCAAACACTAACTAGAATTTATTGGGGTATGTTAGTGTGATAAACTCAGTATCATGTTTGATTTCTGGACTTTTAACTTTTTCAGTGGGTCAGTTTACTTTTTCTTCCGGTGATTCTATATGACTCATATCTGTGTGCCTCAATGACTATATAATCATTGACCTTTTCCAATTTCAATGCACCAGGGTGCTCGCGTGGGACTTTATTTTATAAATAGGCCTGAGTGGCTGATTGTAGACCATGCCTGCTCAGCATATTCATATACTTCAGTCCCACTATATGACACTCTAGGTATGTAGGTGGCCTTTCATTAAAGTTTTCTTTGGCTGGTAAGATATATTAAACTTGGTATATTGTTGTCTGTAGGCCCTGATGCTGTTAAATATATTGTTAATCATGCTGATGTACAGGCCATTTTTTGTGTGCCTGGTACCTTGAACACGGTGAGTGAAACTCCTCCCCCTAAGCCAAGTATACTCCTTTAACATAGTTCTGAGACATGTCAGTATGAGGCGTTAATGTTAACATTGCTTTGATCAACTTGAGTTCTTAGACACTTCAGCAGCATGAATAGAACTGTGGACTCTGTTACGTTACCCATAGTCTACTAATGTTAGTTTGAGAAAAGAACTCCATAATACATTCTCAGTGGCCTGTGCTAATTTTTAACTAAATGAAATGTTTAACAATCAAAGAAGCTCCCATTTATTATTGAGTGCTAAGCTTTAACAGTCGATGAAACTCCTCGAGTAGGGTTAATGATCTTTTAGGACAGTGATACTGATAGATGACTCAGTTAACACTTAATTCTAATCCTTAGTTCTAGTTCATTTATGTTATTTAGCTACCTTGACTTCTTCATCCTGTCTGGTGATATTGTTATGTTTCTCCATTCCTCTGAATGCTGTTTCAAAAAGAAAATGCTAGTTTCGTCCTTTTCGAAAGAGAGATAAAGAGAGAGTAAAGAAAATCCTTCTTCCTTGTGGGGCTTCAGTAGAAACAAAGGTGATGATAGTACAAACTTATACTATCTGCACCAATATATGTATGCCTTCTGTGGTGTCTTGTTCAACAACAACCACAACGACTCAGTATAGTCCCACTAGTGGGGTCTAGGGAGGGTAGTGTGTACGCAGACCTTACCTCTACCCCGATGGGATAGAGAGACTGTTTCCGATAGACCCTTGGCTCAAGAAGACGAAAAGACAAAAGAGACAATATATCAGTACCATCATGGAAATAAGAACAACACAAGAACCAGGGAATAGATGAAAGGCTCAAATAATGACCAGTAAATAAGGTCCGACACTATGAAAACAGAAGAGTAGTGTAAACACACCACTGACCACTAGCAGTCTAAGACTAAATCCTATCAGCCTAGCCTCACGCTGGTGACTAAATATGCTCAACTACCTCCTTACCCATAACCTTAATGCTCGACCTCCACAGCTTCCTATCGAGTGCCATGTCCTCGGAGATCTGAAGTCTCGCCATATCCCGCCTGATCACCTCTCCCCAATACTTCTTAGGCCCGCCCTCTACCTCTCCTCGTGCCCACCAACGCCAACCGCTCGCACCTCCTTACCAGGGCATCCAAGCTCCTCCTCTGAACGTGCTCGAACCATCTGAGTCTCACTCCCCGCATCTTGTCATCAATAGGAGCCACACCCACCTTCTCACGAATATCTTCATTCCTAATTTTATCCATCCTAGTGTGCCTGTACATCCATCTCAACATACTCATTTCTGCTACTTTCATCTTCTGAGTATGTGAGTTTTTAACTAGCAAACACTCAGCCCCATACAACATGGCCGGCCTAACCACTGCTCTATAAAACTTACCTTTGAGTAGCGGAGGCACTTTCTTGTCACACAGGACTCCAGATGCTAACCTCCATTTCATCCACCCCACCCCTGTACGGTGTGTGACATCCTCGTCGATCTCCCCATCCCCATGGATAACTGACCCATGGTACTTGGAACTGCCCTTCTTGGAAATGACTTGCGATCCAAGCCTCACGTCCATGCCCGCTTCCCCCCGCTCGACACTGAACTTGCACTAAAGATACTCCGTCTTCGTCCTGCTCAACTTGAAATCCTTCGACTCAAAGGCCTGTTTCCAAACCTCCAACCTCTCGTTAATGCCACTCCGCGTATCGTCAATCAGAAAATGTCATCAACGAATAACATACACCATGACACCTCTCCTTGAACATGGTGTGTCAGTGCATCCATCACCAGAGCAAACAAGAATGGGTTGAGTGCAGATCCTTGGTGTAACCCCATAACAACCGGGAAATACTCGGAGTCGCCTCCCACTGTCCTAACCCGAGTCTTAGCTCCATCATATATGTCCTTAATCTCCCTAATGTAAGCAACCGGCACACCTTTAGCCTCTAGGCATCTCCAAAGAACCTCTCTAGGAACTTTGTCATACGCTTTCTCCAGATCAATAAACACCATGTGCAGATCCTTCTTCCTATCCTTGTACTGTTCCACCAACCTCCTAATAAGGTGGATAGCTTCCGTAGTAGAACGACCCGGCATGAACCCGAATTGGTTGTCTGATACCGACACCGTCCTCCTCACCCTCGCTTCTACTACCCTCTCCCACACTTTCATGGTATGACTCAATAGTTTGATACCCCTTTAGTTGTTGCAACTCTGGATGTCACCTTTGTTCTTGTAAAACAGAACCACCGTACTCCACCTCCACTCGTCCGGCATGAAAACAATATTAATCAACCCTGTCAGCCACTCAAGACCTGCTCTACCCACACACCTCTAAAATTCTACCGGAATCTCGTCAGGCCCGGTAGCTCTGTCCATGCTCATCTTACGCATAGCCCCCATGACCTCCCTAAGCCCTAACCTTGATGCGCCCACAGTACCCAAAATCGCAGTGGCTCTCGGAATGCGCAACTTGCCTAGCACAATATCCTGATCCCCTTCTTCATTCAGAAGTTTATGAAAGTAAGTTTGCCATCTTTGTTTAATCTGGGCCTCTCCCATCAATACTCTACCGTCCTGTCTTTGATGTACCTCACTTGATCCAGATCCCGAGCCTTTCTTTCCCTCGTCTGTGGTGTCTTGTTCATTCTGGATTAAACAAGCGAAGTAGTGATGACCTATTGTGAAGCATTCTTGTGAAACTTTTTCTCTCTTGGGAAACGTGAAAATTTTAAAATCTTTTCTGATGGTTACCTCCGATGACCCTTTCTGTTAAATTTTTCTCTCATCATGGAAAAGAAATTGTTCTTTTTAGCTGGAGAAAAATCTTTTGAACTCTTAGACATTAGTGAGAATGTTAACAGATGGTTTCTCCTGTCCGAAAGGGGACGTCGCTTTACAAGCAGACTGAAGATTGACGAAATCTTCCTCAGATGGGTTTGTGAACAGCTTCAACATGCCTCTCTGGGAACCGGAGGCCTTTGTAGAAGATGGGGTAGAACACATTTCAAAGTTATGGGGGGACTTTCAACTCAAGTCATCACTTAAGCTTGGGAATGGACTCATATTTCTTTCTGGAAAGATAGATGGTTAGGGTCAGAGATCCTGAAAAACGAACAACCAAGTCTATTTCAATTGGCCAGCAACAAGGATTCCACTATTGGGCACTATTGGCAAGATAACTCATGGGCACTGCAGTTTAGAAGAGATATCCAAGACTGGGAACTAAATGACCTGCTGAGATTGCTTTCAAAATTATCAGATTTTAAGGTCAACCCTCAGGTGAAGGACAAGCTGGAATGGGAAGATTCCAAAGATAGAACCTATACTGTCAAAAGAGGATATGACAATCTATGCTCCAATAAAGAGTTGATTGACAAATGGCCATGGAAGCTTATATGGAGAACCAAATGATTTGGCATGTGGTGGAGGAGCATCATGAAGAATTGGGAAGCCTTCAGTGGCAACATCACTTACAGGGTAGGAGATGGAAGGAGAATCAGCTTTTGGAATCATAGGTGGTGTGGAGAGGATACTGAGGGTCTCCTTCCTTCAGAGTTTCAAACCAGAAGGAATTGATGGTCCAACAGATTCACAAGGAGCATGAAGGGTGTAGTATGGGACCTCTCATTTAGAAGGAACATGCAAGATTGGGAGATTGCGGAGCTCCAAGATTTGTTGGCACTGCTATATGGGCAAGACAAGCCCCAACCATCTTGTGATTCTTGGAGATGGGGGTTGTGTGGCGATGGTTAGTTCACCGTAAAGTCCTTTTACCAGAGTATGTTGGTGAGAGAGAAGGCCACTTTTTCATACTCCTCGATCTGGATTCCTAAGGCGCCCACGAAGGTGTGCTTTTTTGCATGACTAGCGGCGAGGGGAGTGATCTTGACTCCTGAAAATCTGCGAAAAAGAGGAATTACACTTGTTAGTTGGTGCTACATGTGTAAAAGCTCAGGGGAAGAAGTTGATCATCTTTTGTTGCATTGCCCTGTGTCCTCGGCTTTGTGGAGGGCAATCCTGAATCTTTTTGGTGTTCAATGGATGATGCCAAGTACTGTAAAGGAAATGTTATATAGCTGGGTTGGTTTCCGTAGAAGAAGAAAGCAAAAGGCGTGGAAGTTCGCTCCGTTACCTTTCATGTGTATAGTTTGGGAGGAGAGAAATATGAGTGCTTTTGAGGGGATTGAGTCTCTTTTTTATCTTTGATTGCTTTTTGGCGTACTCATATAGCTCCTACTTGTATAGAAGTTTGGACGTCTTTTGTAGAGAATCATGTTCTGATGTAAATTCTCTACTTTTTGATATACTTCCTGTATACGGGAGTTCTCTCCCTTTTGATTAATACAATTTACCTTATCAAAAAAATGGAGAACCAAACTCCCTGTTTTATCTGGACAAGCCTGTATTAAGCCTGCGACAACCTCAGCAGAAGAAGCATTCCGACAGTGAACAGATATTTTATGTGCAGGAGGAATCTGAGAGTGTGAGACATCTGTTTCTTCATTGCACAGTAGCAGCTGGCATATGTAACATGTTTTTATCAGTTTTTGGACTTGCCTGGTCATGCCTTACGGTATCAAGGATGCTTATGAGAGCTGGTGCTCATGGAGAGTTGGGAAATCCATCAAAAAAACTTGGCAAATGGTGCCTGCTACTATTTTTTGGTGCATCTGGATTGAGAGAAATCGCAGATGTTTTGATGGGATTTCAACTCCTAATCACTCTCTTAAAGCAACTTGTCTAATCAATTTATTTACTTGGTTCAACCAGGCCCCTGTAACTAGCTTTGAATCTTTTTTGGATTGTGTCTGCTCCTTAGTTATTCAGTAAGTTTTTGTATATGAGCAGCCACACTTTTGTTGTATATTTTTGCTATGATGAAATTATCTATCTTCATCAAAAAAAAGAAAATCCTTGTTCCTTGTTGTTCAAGTTTCACATCCTTTTACCTGTTCTCTTCTCCCAATCTTAGCTAGGTTCTATAAAGAGATCCTTATAAAATATTTGAGAACGCTAGTTTAATGCTGGTACTTTATACTAAGTAAGCTTGCTTTCTTTGAGACTACAATCTTTCATACTAGATAAATCTAATTCAAAATTTTTATTTTCTGTAATCCTTCTGCATTAATGGTGAAAGTTGTTGAAGTTCTCGCTAATGACATTTCTTTCACGGAAAATTTCAGCTGTTGACCTTTTTATCAGAGATTCCTTCTGTACGTTTGATTGTGGTAAGAGCTACTGCTTTTCCTGTTTTTGGTTTGGTCATATAATATGTGATAGCAGCTTGTTATATCTTTCGTTAATTTGCTTACACTGTCTTTGATGGTGTAGGTAGTGGGTGGGATAGATGAACATCTCCCATCTCTTCCATCTACAACGGGAATGAAGCTCTTATCATATACAAGGCTGCTGAGTCAGGTACTTTAAATGATACATAAATATATTACTTGGACTATTGCTGTTCTGAATTTGGTGCATCAACTTGAATTCAGAGGGATAAATTTGGTAGATGTACTTCCCTCCTAGTCTGTGTCTCTTATGTTGAGTAGCTAAGAGCATCATTAGTAGAGGGAGAGACCCCTTATAAGATGCCATTGAGGTTGTAGATCTTCTCCCTTTTCCTTTTTTTATGGCTAGCAAATTGATTTGCTTCGACTCTACTTTATGTCACCTAGGATTCCTTCTGTCTTTTATATGCGTGTTTATGAAGAACTGGAGGGGGGGGGGGGGGCATGGGAAGGTAGAGACAGGTCTATCATGTTTTGAATCTGTTAAAGTAAAACTTTGTGACCTGGGGATTACTTCTAAGTTGTAACAAAGTTGTAATCAGAGTTTATTTATCTAACCTGTCTAATAAGTTGTATTTTCTCTCTAGTGTTGTTGGTCCCAAACGCCCACGCAAGTATATGTGGTCGTAGCAAGTAATATAATGTTAAATCGAATGTCGAACCCACAGGGACTTGCGTAAACTACTTGCTGAATCACTCTAATTATTATTTAATCAAGCCAAAATAAAATCCAGGAATGTAACTAATTTATACTACGTTTCTATTAACTAACTAATTATCAAGTGACAAGAATATTGTTGTGTATTCAGTAGAGACAAGTATTCCAGGGTTGTGATCAATTCACCACTTGTATTGCATTCTAATTAACTCTCTCATTTCATATAATTCACTCATGGTTGCTAATTAATCGATAAACGCTCTCATAGCCTTTTCCCGAAGCACTACTCGCCTATTCTCAATAGATTAACGCCTATATTCCTATGAAATTAATCTATTAGAACGCACTAAGATTACGATGTTTAATTAAGCACGGTGACTAGGTATATTCCTATCCTAACCACAAATCCGCTCCTCTGAAGGGTTAAGATCGCGCTCTCTTTAATTCTTCTCTAATCTATATACGGCTTTCCCAAGCATAACATAGATAGTATATAGAATCTAACTGCTGGCCAGACAATTAAGCAATTAAATGCAGAATTGAAGAAACAACCATATATTGAGTGAACTATAGTCAAAGTTAAATTAATGTCGAATAATAATATCTATGGCTAAACCACAACCCCAGAACAATGGGTGTTTAGCCACTCATGCTAGAATCAAACAATTGCATAAGTGTTGCATAAATTGAAAATACTAGAATAAGATGTAGAAAACTGAGAAATCCTTTGCTTCCTAATGATCCCGTGTGTATCTTCTCTCCAAAAATGGCATCCTCCTCCAAAGTTGTCTTCTTGGGTCTATTTATATGTATGGGATAAACCCTAAACGTGTAGGAGACTTCTATTCAAACCGGGAAACACTTAAAATCTTCAAAACTCGGAATTGACCGGAGCAGGGGCCAGGTGTTACAGGCCAAACGCCTGGGTAGGCCTGACGTTTCAGCCCTAACGCTTGGTCATGCCAGGCTTTATAGCCCAAACGCCCGGCTATAGCCTGGTATGACCATGCTTTACAGCTCAAATGCCCGGCTAAAGCCCGACTCACTCCTTTTTGACTTTTGAGCGTATTTTCAACGTTTATGCTTCCATTCAACTCGGCTTCCGCTTCCAATTCACCTACACATAAAATAAACCCCATTAGGCACATACGACGTGTATTTTTATCATTAACTTCCATCAAATGCAAGGCAGATAACGTGTTAAACCATGAATTCTAGCCACACATCAAGTGTCATGTTATATATTATGGGCATTCTTGCACATCATTAGCTCTCTTCCCTACAACTTAACTATACTGCTGTAGACACTGTACAAAGACTGATCTACATGTTTTCCAATAGGGCCGCAGCAGTATGCAGCCCTTTTGCCCTCCCAAGCCTGAAGATTTTGCTACCATATGCTATACAAGTGGTACTACGGGTACACCAAAGGTATCACTTCTTCAACTTCAGAATCTGCTAAATAGACCTGTATCTCTAGGGGTTATTTCTCTTGTTAACGAGATTTTATCTTGCCCTCAGTTTCTTATTTTCCTTTTCTTTGCCCCTCTTGAAAGGGTGTCGTACTATCCCATGCGAACCTGATAGCAAGTGTTGCGGGCATGACCCTTTCCATCAAGTTTTATCCTTCTGACATGTGAGTTTGGCCTAAAATTTTTGTGCTATGTTATGTGTATTTGATTTGTTCCTGATTTAGTGCTTATGTTGAATATTCTTACAGATACATATCCTATCTGCCTCTCGCGCACATCTATGAACGTGCCAACCAAATTACATCGTCATATTATGGTGTTGCTGTTGGCTTCTACCAGGGGGTATGCCAGTTAATTGGATATTATGTACTTATTAGTCTTAGCTTCTTGGTGTGGCCTTGTTTCTTAGTCCCCTGGTCCTGGATTCACGATCAGCGAGCAAATTGGGTTTATTAAAAGTGGCTTATTTCATTTCACACGTAGCACTTTTTCAAACGCTTTGTAGAGATAAAATGTGGTGCTTTTGGAATCTTTGTTTGGCTCTACACTAATTCAGTTTATGAATTATTAACACTAAAAGGGCTATTACAGACAGCATCTGTTTTACAAAGCATTACTTACTATTACCATTTCTACTCTGCAGGACAATCTGAAATTGATGGATGATTTGGCGACACTTAGACCTACAATATTTAGCAGTGTTCCTCGTCTTTACAACAGGATATATGCTGGGTAATGTTTATGTGATGTGCTAAATAGTATATGTCTTTGTAGGCGGGTGTCTTAGATTTTGCCGATCTGCTCATTGTAGGATCACAAATGCTGTACAAACTTCTGGCGTACTGAAGCAGAGACTGTTCAATGCTGCCTACAACTCCAAAAAGCAAGCTGTCATGAATGGTAAGTTGTCTAAAACTTTTTGTCATGCTCCTGAGGTTGCTTTAGATGATTGCAACGGACACTCATCTAGAAAAGATAATTGTACAATACCCATCTGGGATTTGCAAAAAATACTTTTGCTTGCTTTTGTGGCTCATCTTCATGAACTTCCGTCTCTTTAACATTCAAATCTCATATTTTCAGGTAGAAAGCCATCACCAATGTGGGATAGATTGGTATTCAACAAAATAAAGGACAAACTGGGGGGGCGAGTTCGTCTTATGACCTCAGGTGCTTCACCATTGTCGCCTGACGTGATGGAGTTCTTGAGAGTGTAAGTTGACCATTATTGCTGATCTAAAGTACTGGAAGATTTTATTCATCATATTGTGACTCTTGTTGGTGCTGAGGACTATCAGTAATTGGCTATGCTCTGAACAAATTCCTTCTTGCAGATGTTTTGGCTGTCTAGTAATGGAAGGGTATGGCATGACTGAAACTTCGTGTGTCATAAGCTCAATGGACGATAGTGATATCTTAACTGGTCATGTTGGTTCTCCAAATCCTGCGTGTGGTAAGGTTTTAATTAGTGATGGCAGATAAACATCTTTGCTGTCAAGAGTTATGTCTCTTGATTTGCTCTTCCTTCCATATTATTCCCTTCCGAGCTAAATTTTAGGACTGTTTGAAGGCATAGAAAAGGTTTTTGAGGTTAACGGTTTTCCCTTTCCTCTATTACTTTTTACAGCCCTAGAGTTGATCTAAAGGTTGCTAAAGAAATTTTTTAAACGACTTCAACTTTTCTCTGACTGCTATTTTCAGAGGTAAAGCTCGTGGATGTTCCGGAAATGAGTTACACATCAGAAGATCAGCCTCATCCTCGTGGAGAGATTTGTGTTAGAGGTCCTACTATTTTTGAAGGCTATTACAAAGATGAAGTGCAGACGTACATAACTTTTGCACATTGATATTTCATTAATCTTTTTGTGATTGCGACAAGTATCTCCGAGATAATTTCCCTGACATAAGTAGTTAACAGGAGGGAGGTAATTGATGAAGACGGGTGGCTGCATACTGGTGATATTGGATTATGGTTACCTGGAGGCCGCTTGAAGATTATTGACAGGTAGAATCTTTTTGATATGATTAGGACGGACAAATTCATTTTGAGATACAAAACAACACCTCTCCACCAGGGCCCCATATTTGTGGGCGGTGGTCGGAAGGAGCTTTCGTCAACCCTTCCATTCCATCAATTAAATCTTATAATAGGTTACATGGTTTTCAACTTTCGTATGCCTCTTGTGATATAAGAAACATCTATCATACTAAGCCTTGCTTGTCACCAATGGTAGTCTGATCTTTGAATGCTCATTATGAATAGGAAGAAGAATATCTTCAAGTTGGCACAAGGTGAATACATAGCTCCTGAGAAAATAGAGAATGTTTATGCCAAATGCAAATTTGTTGCACAGTGTTTTGTCTATGGTAAGCAGATAATGAACTTTTCTCTTACGGAATCATTAAATGGTGTCTCCTTTGCTCACTGCTGCAACATTGCAGGTGATAGCTTTAATTCCTCTTTAGTAGCAGTAGTTTGTGTAGAGCCAGATGTCTTTAAGGAATGGGCATCATCTGAGGGAATCAAGGTAGCTTTTAAACTTCAACATTTAGCCAATGCATTTACATTTTCTCAAATGCTTCACTTAAAGCAACTTGTGTGGAGGTTATCATTTAGATTTTATGTTGCATTGCATTAACCATCATATTTTGCGTGTCTTATCATTAACTCTGCACAGAGCACATGAGCTGTGCTTATATTCACACAGGTAGAAAATTACAACTTGCTTCTAGAGCTTCCCATAAAATATACTGGTAATTAAATGTTTGGTCAACATTTTTATTCTGATGATGGCTTATTTTGATATTGTTAGTTTATAGTAGCCAATTAGGAGTAAATAACCTTAACCTTAATCCTATATGTATT
>ML380011.1:23952-44896 GCA_005239525.1 Nicotiana knightiana | reverse complement strand
TGAGGTTGAATGCAAAAGTATATGTATTAATGTGCTTAGGGAGGTGTAGCCACTCTTATATCCGAATGTATCCTACCTGTCCCGAATCCTACATTACAACCGAATAAAGTCCTTCTTGATCCTAGACTGAATGAGCTCGATTAGTAGAGTAGTACACTACGGGCAAGCTTATGGTGCATCTTTTGTAGCATATGAATATTATTTCTGAGAGTGAGTGAATTCTTTCTATCTTGAGTTCCTAAGTGTTCTTAAATTTTATTGTGTGTGGAACTAACTCTTTGATTTGGTGAGGGCACATGATTCATGAAGGAAAGGTAATGTTGTTGACCTCTAAGTTAGAGTAGTGAGTGGATTGTGAATAAAGCATGGTATATGTGAGTCGACTACTGAGGAGAGAATGTCACACCTCTGTGCCTAAACTGTTTTAAAAAAGTTCTTGGTATAACGCGTTAAGGGACTTGCTTAATAAGTTGTGTTCATGAGTGTAATTTGATTCGAGCAAATGTTTAAGTGTGGGGTATTGATGTGTGGCTAGAATTCATGGTTTAACACGTTATATACCTTACATTTTATGTGCGTTAATGGTAAAAATACACTTTGTATGTGCATAATGGATTCTAATTCATGTGTAGGTGAACTGGAGATGTAAGCCGAGCTAAATGGATACATAAACGTCGAAAATACGCTTAAGATGCGAAGATAAGTGCACCGGACTATAGCCGGGCGTTTGGGCTATAAAGCCTGGTGAGGCCAGGCGTTATCCAGGCGCCAGAGCCCAAACGCCAGGCCTAGCCAGGCGTTATCCAGGCGCCAAAGCCCAAACGCCAGGCCTGGCCAGGCGATTGGCCTGTAACGCCTGGCCCCTGATCCGGTCAAATCTGAGTTTTGAAGAGTTTTAAGTGTTTCCCGGTTGGAATAAAAGTCTCATACACGTTTAGGGTGTATCCCAAACATATAAATAGACCCAAAAATACAACTTGAAAAAAAAAGGCATTAAAGTGAAGAAAAAGTTTGTGGATTACTACTCAGCAACGCAGAAACACTGATTTTTATCTCCTTATTTCATTACTCTGTAATTCAATTATGCAAGTTATTTAGAATTGATTCTTATGAATATGAGTAGCTAATTTTCTTAATCTAGAGTTTTGGTGGAACTTGTTGGGGGACAAACTTATGGTGATATTAATATAGTTTGGTTGATTGTTCATCTCTATTTGTTCAACTACGTTCTCGTTGTAGTTAATTGAATGGCCATCAATTAGCTGTGCCTATTTAGTATGTATCTACTTGAGAGAGAGTGCATATTTAGGTAATTGTTTGAACAACACCACTCCCAGAGTATAGACGAAAGTCATAACCGATGGTTTAGAAGTTGGATTAGAGATAATGATACTTCGGGTGCAATCTAAAGTGAATTGTAATGCAATCTAGCTAGCGTAACTTGAGAGAGTGCGTCTAGTAAATTATCATAATTACTTGAGAGAGATTTATGGTAGATATAGTGTTCATGATTGATAGAGATAATTAACCAAGTTATATGAAATATACGAGAAGTAAGTTCACCAACGGGGGAAACCATAGCCTTAGACCTTTATCATAATTGTTTACAACACATTGTTAGTAATTGTTAGTTATTGTTATTGTCAGTAGAACTAGTAAAACATCACCAATTTATATTCAAAAAGTCTTGAGAGAATTGATTGAGTAAAAGTTGCGTATTCTAAAGACTTGATTGATAGGTTAATTCCCTGTGGGATCGACTCTGGGCATAATACCCTGAATTATATTTGCAACGCCTGTTTAGACTTTTATTAGACATAGTTGAGCGTGATCAATGGCTGGTTGTCACCAATTAATCAATGTTTTATATACTTATATGGAGATTGGACCAACTGAAACCCCCGATATGTATAGTTGTTTGAACAATCTAAATGATAATTTACAATAATTATATAATTATTATGCAAGTATAGTTGATGATGTTGCTCTTAATGTAGCCAATGTTAATCCCATTGTGCGTTGTACCACTTCTTCAAGTTCTACTACTATGTATGATGATGAAATAGTTGATAATTTTAATATTTTTTCTACATTTGCAACCACTCAAACCAGTACCAGGAACATTGATGAACTTCACTTCTACTTGCAGAAGCAAAAGGAGATTCGCACAAAGGAATTTTCAGCGTTGGGATGGTGGCGTGAGAATGAAAAGCAATTTCCTGTTCTTTCCGCTATGGCTCGGGACGTGCTGAATGTGCCAATTTCAATTGTTGCATCAGAGAGTGCATTTAGTCAAGCAAGACAACAACTAGGAGACACCTGTCACTCATTGGGAATCAATGCTTTGAAAGTTTTAGTATGTTTCAGAGATTGGATTAGATTGGAACGAAGAAATCAAGGACGTGAAGATGTTGATACCCAGAAGACGAGGAACTTGGAGAAATATTAACACATGGTAACCCATCTGAATTTAACACTCCAAAAAAAGGACAATCAATTCATATTGATTATGAAGAACTTACAAGGGCAATGCAAAACCGTTGAATTTACTATTTTTTTGTTAATTACTTAATTTACTTGTTGTCAAATGTAAACCTTTCAATTTGTAACTTTGAATTCTGAAATTTGAAATAAATGTTGCACTTGCAATTTATAAGTGCAATTGTTTTTTTCATATTCATTGTATTCTTTATATTTTTACTTTATATTAATATAAATTACAATAATTGTACAAAAAAAAAAATTTAAAAAATTATTTTAATGTTAACCCGTCCCGTTTGACCCCTAACCCTTACGGTTCAATTTTTACCCGGATGAACACGAACCCGTTAAACCCATTAAGCCCCAACCCGTAACCGGCGCAGTTCCAAACCTGTACAGTTCACTTTTTACCCTACCCGGCCCACCCGGTTAACACCCTTAGGAGGATAGCCCTAAAATATCGTAAATGTAAAACATATATATGGTCTAGCGGTTCTTTCTACTCCATTCGTTCACCTTTATTTGACAGGTATACTAAAAATAAAATTTCATTGTTACTTGTCACTTTATGCATATCAAGGGAAGATAAAAAAAAAAAATTATTGTTATACCCATAGTATTTATTACCAATTTCAAATTATTTTTCAAATCTAACAAAATATACATCAATTAATATGAATATTATGGTAAATTACGTATTTCATGGCGTGAAAAGTCAAAATATTCCAAGTAAAAGTGAATGGAGGGATTTTTTGACAAGTTAATGGATAGATTTTATCCGTACTTTACTCATTAGTGGGTATTGAAAATAATATTTTAAGTAGGCTATATTGTGTGGATAGATAAGTTAAACGAATATTTTGCCAACCAATAGCCTTAAATGACATGAACAATCCAACTAATGCAAGTTGAAAAGGAAATTAGAAAATAAGAGACTTTCTTTTTACCTTGTATTTTCTTTTTGTACATGTATGAAGCATGCCATAATTTTCAAAATGGCTTATTTTCTATTACCCCACAGAAAGCTAGATAGAGTAAAAAGAAACAGACAAAAGAGAAGGAATAGATCGTTTTGTGCCAACGAAGAGAACTCATAAGAATAAAAGTGGCAAAAACTCTTAAAATAGACGCATTTCATCGCTTTAAATATCGGGAAATAAAAGGTAAGGTAGAGTAAAATAGATCAAAGGCCCTTAACTTTTGAAGAAGTTTAAAGAAATAATTGTTCTAGCATTATTCAAGGTCCGGCACTTTAATATTAACTTCACATAACCTCTTTTCGTTAATTTCAAGTAACAAAATTGTACTCACATTTCAATTTAGATGATACATTTTTCTTATTAGTCTGTTTCAAAATGAATGACATATTTTTATAATTAAAAATAATTTAATTTTATACTTTTTATTTTACCCATTTTACCTTTAATGAATTTTTTTTATAACTACATAAATGTCATGGTCCCACAAAGCTTTTAAAACCACAAATTTCAAAAATCTCCCTTTTTCTCTTAAATTCTTTGATCAGTCAAACTATCTCATCCAAATAAAAAAAGAGTGAGTAGCTAATTTTAGAGCTCCTTCACAAAAAATAAGATTTTAATGCATGTTAACTGCAACCAAACTTTTTAAGTGGACTATAAAGTTCTCTTTCTTTTTTCCTTTTTTTGGGGTAAATGACTATAAAGTTCAGTTATACTAAACTACAAAATTTAAGTTTTCTTTTTTTGTTTTCCCACATGTGTCTAGTAGCTGCGATTTGGCTATATTCACATTGGCATGTCGATACTAGTGAAATATCATTAAAGCCCTTGATTTCATATTTGGCTTAATAGTCATTATTTTCCTCTAAAATATTTCCCTCCTAAATTAGTTAATAACTATTGATTATCCTAAAATATTGATCCCATAAAATTATCATTCTTTCATGGGAAGATCAAAAGCCTTCGTATGTATACCTATACTATTACGTTTTCTTTTTTTAAATAAAATTTATACGGATGGAAAGATCAAAAGCCTTTATATGTATACGTAAACTAGTCTTTACTACGTTTTGCGCGTGTATCCTATATCAATAAAATATTTTTTTTTAAAAATTATTAAAAAATGTGTTTGACTTTTAAAATAAAAGTTAACAAAAAAATTTATAAGTTCTTGAAAATGATGACTACTAAATATATTATTTAGCTGGCTCAATGTATAAAGAATTCTTTTCATAAAAGTTCTTAGATTGCTTATTGTAGTTTATGAAGACTTCTATAGAAATATATTATAAAAGAATATTGTTATTTCTATGATCTAATCAAAAAAAAGAAGAAAAAAAATGTAAATACTATTACCAACACAGATTTGTCAAATAAAATAAACTAAAAAAAAAATTCTCTGCCATTTTGGGAATGAAGAGGTTGGTGTTATGCTCGTAGAAAAAATTGATAAGGGGAAACGTAACGCCTAAATGACTTATACTTTTTTACATCAAACAATTTAATATAGAACATAAAAGAAGTTGTCAATTGTAAAATAATAATAATAATAATAATAATAATAATAATAACAAAATAATAGAATAATAATAATAATAATAATAATAAAAATAAATGACAATTCCTTTAAAATATAGTTTGTATTATATTGTTTTCTCCTGATTGCTTCAAGTTTGTCTTTTTACGAATTTGTCTCTTAATACTATTATAACCCATTTTTCCATATGCTAATGCTATTTTTATCAAAATAAAATTTGTGTATCGTATTCGGTTTGTCAATTTGAAAATAATTTTACTTATATGATGAATACGAAAATAATTAAATTAATTCTTGTTAAATAGTTAACTCAAAGGCTTAATTGTTTGCTTCCAACATCAAAGGAAATTACATATTAGTAGTTTTCACCTAATTCAAAAAATTACATAACTCTAATTTAAGAGGGTAAAAAAGATGAAATATATTTCGCTAAGGGCCTTCATGCAAATAAAAATATTAATGAGCCACATTTAATTTAAAAAAATTCTAGAAGATAATTTGATAAGAACTTTTAACTTACATAAATAAATTCACAAGAAACATAGAGATAAAAGAAAGAATACAAAACATAAAAGCATATCGAAACGAACATTTTAAATATATCGGATGCTTGTTGATGCGAAAAATTGGAAAGAAATAATTTTTAGTATAAAGATTTACTATTTTATTAAATAATTACGATTTTTTAATATCTTTCATGTCAATATAATAAATACCAAAACAAAGACATTTATTTAATTAAAATTTTACTCCTTTTTAAAATCCATACATATTAGTAATTTTCACCGAATTCAAATCAAGAAAAACTTAATAATTAAACTTTTAGTTGATATCAAAGTCTTAAATATTAGTAGGAAATTAATTAGATTATTATTGCTAAATATTAGAAAAATATCAAATAATTATTTTGTCCAGTGTGAACTCTAGTTTAAGAGGGTAAAATGACGAATGATATTAAGGGCCTTCGTGCTTTTAATATAGTATAGATTAATTTTCAAAAATTTATATGGTATATAAATTCGAGTAACCTTGAATCCTAAGTAACAATTTTGATTATGAAATATTAATGAATTAAGTTATGTGTTTCGCATAATTAGTCCTCTTTTAATAATCAATAGCTATTTACTAAGGTTGTATTTATATGGCATATACTAATCACATCGTTGTGATTCATAGTCATATTGACCGTTTATATAATAGTCAACTAATAATTTCATTCATTAAGGTCATATGTATCGGCCCTAGTTATTCATAGCAACCACATAAGTCCATTGACTAAGGTTATAGTCATATGGCCTATGCTAATTACATTGTTGTGCTTCATAGTTATATTGACGTTTATATAATAGCCAATATATAATTTTATTCATTGAGATCATACACGATAATTACAACCATATAAATCCATTGACTAAGGTTTTATTCATATGGCCAACGCTAATTACACTATTGTGATTCATAGTTATATTGATAGTTTATATAATAACCAATATATAATTTTATTCATTAAGGTCATACGTCGGCCACCAGTTATTCATAGCAACCATATAAGTCCATTAACTAAGATTATAGTCATATGGCATATGCTAATTACATCGTTTGGTTCATAGTTATATTGATCGTTTATATAATAGTCAATTTATAATTACATTCATTAAGGTCATACGTATCGGCCACTAGTTATTCATAGCAACCATATAAGTTCATTGACTAAGGTTTTATTCATATAGCATGTGCTAATTATATCGTTGTGATTCATAGTTATATTGACTGTTTATATAATAGTCAATATATAATTTCATTCATTAAGGTCATACGTATCGGCTTATAGTTATTCATAAGCTCATTGACTAAGGTTATAGTCATATGGCTTATGTTATACATAGCCAATAAATAATTTTATTCATTAAGGGCATATTTACCGTTTATATAGTAGTCAATATATAATTCTATATACATACGTCAATCTCTTTTTAATTTATCATTATTTATCTATCTCGATTCGACTTTCATGTAGGATATATTTTACTTAATTTATATGTTTTAATTTATGAAATTTGTAATGAGATATTATCTCAATATATTATCAATTATTTTTAATTATACGATCATAGATGGAAATTTTTGTCATCTTGCACGTTTTGTTATGTTACTTTCAATTGGTCTACTAGTAAATTCACAAATTAGTGACAAACTAGGTAAATACTAATTATCAGTAGTAAATGACATCAAATATTTGTAATTAGTGAAAAATATTTTACATTAATTTGTCACAAATTGACTGCATTTAGTGACAAAAATAAAACTTGTATGAGAATCACCTATATTGGTAACGAATTAACATTTTATTTTATGATAATTGAAATTGTCATTAATCATAGTAATAATTTTATTTTCTCAGTAATAAGTAATATTTTTAGTGACGACATAATAATTTTTAACTAGAAAATTATAATAACTTTTATGAAGGCAAAGTTGTCACAAATTCATATAATTAGGGACAAAATATTTTTTTGTATATAAAAGGTGATCACTAGTGACAAAATTATAGTTGTTTAACCACGAAATATGTATAATATTGGAGACAATTGGTATTACCACTAATTATACTAAACAATTAATGACAATCGTTTCGTCACCATTAGTAACTTTTTCAGTGACGAAAACAAATAATCAGCTACAATTTTTAAATAGTTTTTCCAACAAACGAGTTTGTCGCAAACACTATGTATTTGAGGATGAAAACAAATTTTGTTGTTAATATAACCTTTTTTAGCGACGAAGCACTATGTTGTTTTTGTATACTTTTAGTGACCTAGTTTCGAAGACGAACCATTGACGATTTTTTTTTGTCACAAAAAATATGAGTATTAAGTGACAATAATTTATTATTGATAATCAAATTTGTCGTAGTGGTAGTTTAAATGTATACGTATTTTCTCTAGTATACTATGTGCATATTTTAATGTATTTCGTTTGGTATAGTATTTATATATGTGCATTGAATGCTTTATGGAAGATGATGTAGTCATGCATAAATATATGTGAAAGAAGCCTTGGGAAGGTAATACAATTAAAATAATGAGAGATAGTTGTTTGAAAAAATTGAACTAAATAAAAATCTGCTAAAGGGTAGAGATGAAAAACGAAAATGCACAATTATCCATTATGCCCTCAAAAGTCGTGCGAAGTTACCATAATGCACCCCCATTCAGGACATTTGGGCCATTATTAGTGTGGCCAAATATATTTTCCGACTTCAATTAGCACCAGAACCTCTGGTTAAGACTGCATAAAAGTATTTATCATTTTTCCACAATTGTGGCTGTTACGATATTTAAGCTAAAGTTTAACTTTTATAGCTATGTCTAAATAAAATTTTACATTTATCCAAAAGAAAGCTACATGTAACGGTTTATAATAGATGAATCAACATTTGAATTATAAGACATGTTATTTACTATAACTAGTAATGCAAAAAAAGTTATTTACACTATTATTTAAGTATTTTGAATTAAACTTAGCATAACGATCACCTTCATGGAATTCCACATGCGTGTTTGTTTGTTTGTGAAGAAATGAGTGTACCTGAACCCGGATAATATGGTAATGCTATTATTCGGTTTCTTGGGATACACTCACTTAATTAATGTGAGTGATAAAGTATTTAACACCAATGGACTGATGAAGACAACCACTTAATTTTATAAAAAAGAAAAAAAAAAGTTCTTAAAATGTGTGGTTGCTAAGAAGGAAAATATTTTTCGGACTTTTTTTTAATTTTTGTATGTTTGATTGACTTAAATATTTTGAAAAATATTTTTTTTCATGAAATCATTTTTCTTCAATTGGAGAAAAATATTTTTCCTATCAAAAGAATAGAAAATATTTTTCAAAACTCTTTTTCAACCTTCTCCACCCTATTTTACCATCTCCGCCAACTCACCTCACCTCAAAACACCCCTATCCACCCATCTCGACGCCCCAACCCCCCACCACACCACACCCACTCCCACCCACCCCAACCTCGCCCACCGCCCACACTAAATAGAATTATTATTAAGAGTATTTTCTTTTTATATTGTATTTTTTTTTTAATTNCCCCACCCTCAAACCACCCTTACCCACTCACCCCCTCTCCTTACATAGAACTATTATTAAGAGTACTTTCTTTTCATATTGTAGATAAAGTGTATTTTTTGTTTCAACAAAATGAGTACATATATTCTTTTTATGATGTAATAAATATTTTTTTTTCATTTTAAGAAAATGAGTACTTTTTTCATGATGTAGAAAAAATATTTTTTTTCATTCAACAAAATGAGTAATTTCTTTTCATGTTGTAGAAATGATATTCTTTTTCAACAAAATAAAATATTTTTTTAGTTATCGAGTTCAAATTCCAACATTATTCTTGTGTAAAAAGTAAAGTAGCAGATTCGTTTCTTTGGGTTAATGTGGATTTTAAAAAGAATATTTAAATTCTTTAAAAAAATAGATTCGGTGGTGGGGTGGGAGTGAGGGTGGGGGAGTACAAAAACATGGGAAGTTTGGGAAAGGTTGGTTGAGCAGAGTAGTATAAAAAATTATTTTTACCAAACACTAGAAAATATTTTCTGGAAAAAGTTTTCATCCACCAACCAAACAATGAAAAATAAGTGATAAAAGCCTTTATTTTCCAGGAATATATTTTCTAGGAATACATTTTTCTTCATACCAAACACACCCTAAATCTGCATATCTAGAAAGTTCTTCTAACCAACCAAACAAATACTTTACAATGTTCTCAAGTTTTTCTATAGGAAGAAGTTAATTATTTCATTAGGTTAGGGGATTGGGGATGGGGAAGAAGATAATAGAAATCGAACTTACACTCGTGATTATGTGAAAAATTCTCAACGATATTATGGTACTATAAGCTTTGGTCACTTGATTTAAGATAATGATATCACATTTAAAAGTATTATTTTAACCAATAAAATAGGCCGTTTAACACATTTGATCGGTCGGTCAAAAATATTACAGTTAGTAATAAAATATATAAAAAAATTACATAGTGATTATGTTTAAAATATTATAAGCATATTATATATTAATATACAAAATAATATAGTATATATTTATCAGCTATTGTTTCTGTGATGGATATGCTGTGTTAAAATCCCAATAAAATATCTTTAAAAACTTATTTTCTCAAGCCAAGTTAATGTGTCATTTTTATTCTGCTTACTACTGAATATATACCTTATAAAAGAACTTGGGCGTGAGTTACTTTAGTAATACCAAAGCCAAAATAAAATTAAGTCTAAAGTTTTGATCCTACAAGAATCCTATGTTCTCCTTTACATATATCCATTTCAAGAGAGTTTAAAATTTTTAAAATAGAAAGGAATTTTTTTTTTTTAAAAAAGGGTGAAAATCATCTACATCCCCTAACCTAAAAATTAAATTCATCCTTCAACTTTGAAAAATTATTATTCTCCTTCTCATATCAAAGTTGACTAATTAAAATAACTATTTTGCCCACAACAGATTTTTATTTTTTTAATTTCTTTCATATAATGATATCTCTATGTTATGGACTTACCTATAGACAAATAAATATTTTTTCAAGAAAAAGGTAAGAAGTAGTAATCAAGCATATAAGCTAATGACGTCTTATAATGAAATAAATAAGAAAATTAAAAAAATATATAATTAATAATTTGCTCATCTCAATAATTTTGTTAGTAGCAATCAAAACTCAATCTATTTACAAAATTGAGAATAAACAAGAATGCGAATTTTATAAAGCATGTAAATGCATGTAATAAAAAATCTATGGATGGAAATAGACGATTTTATAATAAATTCCTAAAAGTTATTTATTTATAATTTATATGTATTTTATATAACAATAGAAAATTTTTATTAATAACAATCAAAACACAAGATCTATTTACAATAGAGAATACGAGACAAAATGGAACTTAAATCACGCACAGAATATACATTATTTGCATACTTAATGCACAAAGTATTATAATAATAATAATAATAATAATAATAATAATAATAATAATAATAATTAATAATAATAATAACTTTGATTTCATAAAAAGAAGAAGAAGAAGTTACGGTAGATTTCATAATAAACTCATAATATAATTGTTCTATTTATAATATTAATGAACTTATAATTCAGTATATTAGAAGATATAATATTATTTAAATTCTGAATAAAATACATATATAAAAAATATTTTGATAATATAAAAGAGTATTACATATATGGAAAATCAAAAATATTAAGGATAAAATAGATATTACATAAAATGAATGGAAGAGAATAATAATTGTTCAAAGTTGAAGGATGAGCTTGATATTTAAAAAGAACTCGAGGATGTTCATAATTCTTACCCATTAAAAATTTCCAAAAACCTGAACAAGAAACAACCGTTTAGATAGGTATATATGCACTAGTAATTACATCAAATTATAGTAATATCAGTAATTTGGGATTACAGTATAGTTATTAATTATTATATGTCACGACTCGAGTTATCCTACGGACGGTCTCGTGACGGCACTTAGTCTCTACGACTAGGTAATGCCTAAAATTTGCGAAAAATAAGACAAAGCAATAATAGAAATAGTACTGAAGAAGCAATACTATAAAACTTAGCCGCTCGACATTTACAACTTTTACTTTCCCAAGACCCGGAACATCACAAAGTCACAAACTCTGAACTACTGCAGCTCTATACAAAGGAGTAAGAAAAATGTATCTATATATATCTTCTATAACTATACTGGAGTAGGAAGGAGACTCGTGAATCCTGCGGAGGCGGCAGAATTACCTCGCGGTCTCCTAAGCATCTACTGAGATATGCCTAGCCACTGTACGGTGCACTGGTACCTGGATCTGCACATGGGGAAAACATATGCAGAAAGGGCGTGAGTACTCCACATTCGATACTCAGTAAGTGCTAAGCCTAACCCCAGTCAAGTAATGACGAGGTCAGATTGAGGCCCTACTGAGTTTTAAAACAAGACAATTATAAATCTAAACAGTGAACTATAAATAAGCATTGATAAACTGAATTAATGGAACTAAAAGAATTAATAACAGAAAAAGAGTCCTCGACTCATCACAGCATATATCCCAATAGTAAACATGCAATGCAGTCAAGGGAAAAAATCCCAGATCTCAGTCTGTAGTCCCAATTTAAATATGTTATGCAGTACAGGGGGGAAGCTCACGGATCTTAGTCTGTAGTCCCAATTTAAATATGCAATGCAGTACAGGGGAAAAGCTCCCGGATCTCAGTCTGTAGTCCCAATTTAAATATGCAATGCGGTACAGGGGAAAAGCTCCCGGATCTCGGTCCGTAGTCCCAATTTAAATATGCAATGCAGAAGTATGTGGGATACGGCTTAATTAAACAGTTTAGGAAAAAATCAACAGTAAAACTACCTAAGCATGGTGCAACTAGTAGCAATTAACAGGAAATCAAGTAAGGACATGGGGCATGCTTATTCTTAAGCTAACTACTCAGTTAAGATAGAGAACAGTAATAAAGGAATGAAAATGAGCGATGCCATGGAAGGAAAAAGTGAAATTTAGCAACTATGACCCGTGTACGCACTCGTCACTTCACGTACACGGCGCCCACGTAACAAAAATAAGTATAAAAATGCCTAAGGGGAAGTCCCCAACACAGAGTTAGGCAAGCCACTTACCTTGACTGTGTTAATCAACTCAATACCACGCTCTTTCCACGAGTATCCGACTCCGGGTGGTCCAAATCTAATAAATTCGATTGCATAATGTAAATAACATTTTAAGGAATCAAAATAGCTAAATAATTCGAAGCTAGTACGCTAAATTAGGAAATTCGCCCCAAAAGTCCCATGGGTCCACGTCTTGGAATCGGGTAAAAATTATATTTTTCGGACACCCATTCACTCACGAGTCTAAACATATGAAAATCTCTCAAGTCGGAGGTCAAAACCCTATCAAAACTCAATAATTTGGTCTATGAAGTTTATCAAATTTTTCCCAAATCTTCCACCCAAATTCGAATTCTAAGGACCAGATTTAAGTTAGGAATCATGGAAATTGATCTAAGTAGGTTAGAAATCACTTGCCCAAGTCACCCAGGTGCAAAAGTCTTCAAAAATCGCCCTTCCCGAGCTCCAAAATTCGAAAATGGTGAAAATAGACTTAAACCCTCGAAATGAGTTTTAATATTCTGCCCATGCCTAAATTGTGAAGTGCGATCGCGGACATACGGATACAATCGCATAGAGTAAGCCTCACCCCCCTTAAAATGGACATTGTGCGGTCGCATAATAGCACTTGCGATCGCGGAGCACACCAGACTGGACCCTATGCGTTCGCAGCTAGGCCCATGCGAACGCACATAGCAAAACTCCCCCTGCCCGGCCCAATGACCTTATGCGGTCGCGACCCCTCTGCTGCGATCGCACTGGCCAAAAATATCTGGGCCCAAACTTGTTCTACGCGATCGCGACCCAAAACACGCGATCGCACTGAGTGATTACCTGCTGCTCTAAAAACCAGAAAAAACAATTGAAGACTAGGCCAAAAATATGCCCGTTTGAAAACCCGAAACACACCTGAGGCCCGCGGGACCTCAACCAAAACTACCAATCAACACTAATACCTCATTCAAACTTGGTCGAGCCTTAAAAACACGTCTCATAACATAAAAATCATTAAATATGCATAGATTCAAGCCTAAGAACTTATGAAATTTCTAAAATCCACATCCGATGCCGAATCACGTCTAAACTCGTCCGAATCACCTCAAATTTTGCACACAGGTCACAAATGGCATTACGGACCTGCTGTCGCTTTCGGAATTTCATTCCGAGTCCGATATCAAAATTTCACCTATCGCCGAAATTCTAACTTTTACCTATTCAAGCCTAAATCTACAACCGACCTTGAAAACACATTCTGAACTTGCTCCTAACCCCGAAATCACCCCAATGGAGCTAACAGAGTCGATGAAATTCTATTTCGGATTCGTCTTCAAACAGTTATAGCTACGGTCTGATTTCTAGAGCTAAAATTCACATTAAAGGACCATGTGTCCAAAATCACTCCGAATTTCACCACTCAACGCTCTGACTAGCTCCAATAACACAAATAGACATGGGAGAAACAGTTATTAGGAGATCTGGGCGCTAACTCTCAAAACGAACGACTAGGTCATTACATTATCAGTTTATTATAAATAAGTGACACACTATTAGAAATTCGTCAAAGATCGACCACAATAGACCGATCAATTTTGGTCGGTCAAAAATCGTTCAAAAAAATGATCAAAGTTGGTTGGTTTTTCAAAATATTTTATTTATTAATTTTATTTTTTACGAAACCGACCAACTTTGGTCGGTTTTCTTTGGCCCAAAAATGCGAAAACTATTTTTGAGTCCCGTAAAATTTATTTTTCAAGAAACATACCAACTTTGATCGATTTTTTATTTAAAATAAATTAAAATTAATATTAAAAAATCAACCGAAATTGGTAAGTTAATTCGGCCGGTCATTTTAAAAAACCGACTGAATTCGGTAAGTAATTTTATTTTTTAATAAATCGTTGGTCGGTTATTTTCGTGCAATTAAAGAGTATAAATGAAATAAAAGGCAGTCTTAAAACAAAATGCACCAATTCTAGTGGTCGAATAGTATCCTACCACAGTACAAACCCCGATTCAGACCCTGATTCGATTACCAGATGGTGCATTTTTTAATTACATAATTAAAATACCGATCAACTTTGGNTGCTCATGGGCAGCTTATCTCTAATTGGATTTCCTTATCTTTCTTCTTCAAATTACGAGTAGAGATTTGGGGAGAGTGGATAGGACAGGGTGGTGGATGACGTAAAGGAAGGGAAGGCCCATCCCGTGCTTTCGAGCGATTCTTCCCGCAAAAGGCAGATCTTTTTCTTTCCGTCCCAAATAGAACAATAGAATAGGGACTTAGATGTGACCAAGGTGCTTGCAAGCTTAGGGTTAGCAGGTTGTTGGCTGGGAGAGCTGGTAAAAGAATGAAACCTTCAAGAGACCATGGTTAACAAGCCAGCTGAGGAAGAACAATCTCCCCCAGCAATACCGATCCTCCCTAGTTCAATCAGAATCGAGAACTGCGGAGAGGTTCTAACCGGCCTAGCCTAACCAACCGCTACAAGTGGGCAGGAAATAGATGTGGTGGAGACCCAAGTCAAGGCGATGGTGATTCCTATCGAGTTGCCCAAAGGCTTCTCTTCCGGAAAAAACCGACCAACTTTAGTTATTTTTTTCGGCAACTTATTTTTTTTTAATTTAATTGACCGACCAAAGTTGGTCGGTAATTTCCGACCAACTTTAGTTGGTATGTCCTTCCGAACATCAAAATACCGTCCATACGCAAATGATCGCGTTTTGGACGATTATTGGCCATTACCGACCTACTTTAATCGATTTTCTTGGACGATTTTGCCCGAATTTTTAATAGTGACAAACTAATGTGATACAACAACAATTAAGACTTTATTCCAAACAAATTAAGATCACTATTAAAATCCTCAGTAATTATATTAATCCATATAAATACACTAAGTGCTCGTTTGGTATGAGAGATAAGGAATAATTAGTCCCAGGATTAAATTTAATAAGAGTTTATCCTATGTTTGGTTAAGAGAAAATTACGGTATAGTTAATCTCGAAATTAGTTATTTTGGAATTATAATATCTTTTATACCCATGAAAAGGTGGAGTAACTAATTTCTAAATTATTTAATCCTGGAATAACTTCTTTCCAACCAAACTACCCCTAAAGTGATACTCCTTCTGGTCCATAATAAATGACCAATTTGTCTTGGACACATCTATTAAGAAAATACTAAATTCTAAACAAAAATAGTTGATGTGACTAGACTACCCTTAATTAAATATTGTAATATAATTTAATATGAGGAATAAAATTTTTTAGGGATACATACATAAATTATTTTTCTTGATTATATAAATAAATACTTATTTTGGACCATAATAAAAAAGGCAAATCGATTAGTTATTGTGGACCGGAAAGAGTAATGTATGTATAATAATTTAGCAATATTAATATATGTGAGGTACGTGTAAAAACACATACTCCCTCCGTTTTAATTTATGTGAATATATTTTCTCTTTTGTTCGTATAAAAAAGAATGACTTTTTTCCCCATTTGAAAATAATTTATTATTATATAATAATTTATAGCCACACAAAATATATATGCCTTATTTTACACCAGTATTATACACATCAAGTGGTAGCCGTTTCTGTATTTTTAAGGTTCGTACTTGGTCAATAAATTTGCAGTCACTCGAGATCTCACTAGCCCCGATAAACTCCCTTTATTTCAGACTTCACTGAATTAGTGAATATCACCCTCTCTCTCTCTCTCCCTTTCTCATAGTCCACTCCTTCACTCCAACACACAGTCGCCGGAATTCTTCTCTCTCTTACAACAATAGCATGCAGCTTTTGTCGTCGGCCGCTGCGGCCGCAGTTGGTTTCTCTCTAGCCCTTCTCCTTTGTGCCACTGAAGCACACAACATCACCCGCATTCTAGCCAAACATCCACAATTCTCCACTTTCAACCACTACTTAACAACAACACACCTCGCCTACGAAATCAACCGCCGTCAAACCATTACCGTCTGCGCCGTCGATAATGCCGGCATGTCAGATCTACTCTCCAAGCACCTTTCCATTTACGCCATGAAAAACGTGCTCTCATTTCACGTGCTTCTCGATTACTTCGGCGCCAAAAAGCTTCACCAGATCACTAACGGCACTGCACTTGCTGCCACTATGTTCCAAGCCACCGGCTCCGCTTCCGGTTCATCCGGCTTCGTCAATATCACTAATGTAAAAGGAGGAAAAGTCGTTTTTAGCCCCGCCGATTACGATGGCCCTCCTCCCGCCAAATTTGTTAAATCTGTTGAGGAGATTCCTTATAACATCTCCGTTATCCAAATAAGTAGGATTTTGCCCTCAGCCGAAGCTGAAGCTCCGACTCCAGGACCAAGTCAAATGAATCTCACTTCACTAATGTCTGCTCACGGCTGCAAAGTTTTTGCCGAGACGCTTTTAGCTTCTCCTGCTGAAAAGACTTTTGAGGACAATGTTGAAGGCGGATTAACGATATTTTGCCCTGGAGATGACGCAATGAAGAATTTTTTACCTAAGTTTAAGAATCTAACCACGGAAGGGAAGCAGTCACTGCTCGAGTATCACGGAGTTCCTATTTATCAATCAATATCGAGTTTAAAATCTAATAACGGCGTTATGAACACGTTAGCTACAGACGGCGCTAAGAAGTACGATTTTACCGTTCAAAATGACGGCGAAGATGTTACACTGAAGACGAAGGTTGTGACTGCGAAGATCACGGGGACTTTGGTTGATGAACAGCCGCTGGCGATATTTTCGCTTGATAAGGTGTTATTACCAAAGGAATTGTTCAAGGCTGCTCCTACCCCGGCGCCTGCGCCGGCGCCGGAGGCCGATGCTGAATCTCCTAAGCACTCTAAGGATAAAGACAAGTCGCCGCCGGCACCTGAGTCTTCCGCTGATTCACCGGCGGATGGTCCTAGTGATGATTCTGCCGATTCGACCGGAGACGATAACGGCGCTATTAGTTACAACGCCGGAGCATCGCTTACCGCCGTTTTTAGTATATGGTTTGCCTTCAAATTATTGATGTAAGTTTTATTTTTATTTCTATAGGTCTTTGAAAAAGAAATGTCTGTTATATTTTTCTTTGTTTAACTCTAGGGGCTTTTAATTAAATGTGAAATAAGTGAATTTGTAACGGTAGTAGTGTAAGTTTCTATACTGTCTAACAGGCTTTATGGTGCTTTTGCTTTTTCTTTTTTTGCTTTTGTACCAAGTTTTTAGACCCATTTTTCTTCTTTGTTAGTGTGTCTTTGATTCTCTCTGTTAAGTGTTAAGTTGATTCAGAGATGGAAGTGATTCTGTAATATGAGTTCTTATTGCCGTGTTAACCATTAATTATGAATTTATTATAACCTTTTCATATAATTCCATTGCCATCTTACTCTATGTCATAAATTGACATTTTTCTTTCGCTGTTATGCATTATTCCGAAGTGGCTTTACTCAATTTTTTTTTGGAGATTTTGTCTCAATTCAAGAAGATGACTATTGAATCTATTCAGGTACATATTGAACCGTTGTACGTTGTAAAATATTACTCCTATTTATTTTCTTTTCTAGATTGCTCATCACATTTAAACAATAATAACTAAAAATTTACTCGCACTTAGTATTTGTATCAAATCATTTGATGCGCTATATATGTTTATATATAGGCTTCTATCACTTAATTGTGAGTAATTAATATATATTTTCACTTTATTAAATCATTTAACCATAGTAATTTGATAAGATTTGATAAAAACACATAAATTTTTACTTACCAACAATAACCCGTAAACTAATTTAGTTGCTTGACAGCTACATTAACAAATCGAGGAATTTTAAATTCGTTATTGGTACTGGGGTTGCGGAAATTGAAAGAGATGAATTTTATTGCTACCATGATTTGTGGAGTACTTTTTAATTGGCTCACTGATCTCTAGGTTTCAAACACAGATTTGAGATTCCTTCTAGAAATGTCATTGAAATTAGAGCATCGACTCACTTGTCCAGAGAAATTCTTGCCTTTCAATGTTTGACCATGGAATTAGCAGTTGGGTTAGGTACCGTTTGAACCCCAGTTAGGTACGATGACCTCGGAAGAAATTTAAAAATAGTCAGATTTATAAGTGGTCACTCAAAAATAGTCACAGTTTTAAAAATAATCTAAATTGAATCATGTTTCATATAAAAATAAATCTGAACAAAAATACTGTTCAAAATCCAAAAAATACTCCAGAACAATATACTGGAGTTCTAGTATAATATACCGGTCCAGCATAATATGCTGTAAGTTCATACAAAGGTGTTCCAATCTCCAGTACACTATGCTGGAACTTTTCGTGTTGCAGCAAAATAATAACTATTTTTCAATGACTTTGCAAACGCTGATTATTTTTGAATGACTAGTTCGAAAACTGGCTAGCCCGTACTATTTTTACCTTTTGATAAAGTTGGCAAGACCCACTAACCGGAAAATACATTACTAATAACTGATCGACCTTTTCTTGACAATGAGTGCTGTATATATTGGATGCCTGCGTCTCTCCACTTTTCAGTTTCAATCTAAAAATAGAAAATATCCTGTGATAGAGAGCACTTTTTTTAATGAGCCTTAAAAATTTAATTAGTTGAGTTGATGGATTACAAATACAAATGGTTATACAAACAAAAAAGATAGTGCTATACTGCCCCTGGGTTCATCTTCACTTCAAAATAGTAACTTTCTAAATAATTATAGTGCGATCTACGACAACAAGTGGGGATCTGGGAAGTACGCAGTTTTACCCCTAACTAGTGATTAAGAAAATCAGGCCTGAGGAGTCAACAAGCAATATTCCGAGGCTCAAAACAAGTTCAATTTCAGTTACCAGGTTTTGTGACGAACAGTGTCTCTTGCTTGCAGAAGTAGATCCCACTGAGGACCAGGCTACAGCAGCATTTAGAATGGCCTCCTACTCCCCCCTATCACAGTATTTATGCCTAACAGTTCAAAGTTGGATATGTATTTACTCTTCAATCCGTTCTCTTTAGTGTACATACTTATAAAGCAGTGGAATGATTGACTTTCGGATTCCCCAATGTTGGCTCTCCAAAATTTCACGAATCATTACAGATTCATCACCTCATCTTTACCAAAGCTTTTGTTCATCGACGAGGCACAAACCAATCGTTTGGTTCCTAAACCGAAAACTCCGACAAAACCGAACCAATCCAAACCGATCAAAACCAAACCAACCCGGTCCATATACATCCCTACCCAAAAACATAACATTTTGAAGAGACTGCCTAAGGCCACTGAGCCACTCTCTATCTTAAATCACATTATTTGTTAGAAAAACTATTGCAGAATATGGGAACGAAATACACTGGCTTTGATAGTGTAATCATTATCTTTAAGGAATTTAAACCTCCCACGTCATTGTTGCAGGGATGATAGAATAATCCCTCCAGGAATTTACCAAGCCAACGAAATTCGAATAGTAGCAATTAATCCGAATTTTCACAAAGAGAGAGGAAGAAATAATTTTGTAGCTGTTGATGTATATAGTTTTTGGAGAGACAACATGTATTTATAATACCTCGAGGAGTTGATGGAATCAACGGGCACCTTTAATTTAAAATAGAACTATTGAAACGTTATGAATAATTAAACAAAGACATTTTTGTTATGAAACAATAAAGAACAAGAACAAAATTGCAGAAAAAAAGAGAGAGGAAATTCTTATTGAATTTTTGGGATGATTTACAATAGGCTATGACCCCTCTATTTATAGGGAAAAAATGACTTAGCCACAAAGTAGAACTCTTTAAAAGATAGACATTCACTCTAAATAGAGTTCTATTTATAACACTCCCCCTTGAATGTCTATTCAACAAATAATGTGTCTCGTTAAAACCTTAACTAAAATAAAACCCAATGGGAAAAAAATTCTAGAAAAAGAAAAAGAGTACATGTATTAGAAATGCGCCTTTTGGTTGCCTCGTTAAAAACCTCGCAAGGAAAACCCAGTGGGACAAAACCTTGTAAGGGAAAAAGAGTGCAACGCGCATTAACTCCCCCTGATGAGAGCATCAATTCACATCCTTGAGCCTTCGCATCCCAATCTTGTGTATTAGCTTCTTGAAGGTTGACGTTGGTAGAGATTTTGTGAACAAATGAGCCATATTATCACTTGAACGAATCTGTTGCACACTAATATCACCATTCTTTTGAAGATTATGTGTGAAGAATAACTTTGGTA
>ML380011.1:13432-23718 GCA_005239525.1 Nicotiana knightiana | reverse complement strand
AAGAATGTTAAATAAGTACATGTTTCAAAACATACAGATCAAAAATAATGTATATGTTTCAAAATGCTAACAAGCTATTTGCATTCTCCATTTTAAATATGGCCAAGATCGAGGGCAATACAGAAATATTTAATTAGATGACTTGGTTTTTTTTCCCCACAACTAATGACTTATTACTAATTAAGAAAGAAGCAAACATATTCAATGGTAGGGTGTTGTATATGTTGTTCAAACGGTAAAGATCATTGGAAATAAGAAGAAATATCTATAAATTGTGGCTGAAATTTCTGCGATCATTTTATTTTATTAACAAATGAAACTTTGTTGTTGTCAAAAACACACGGACTATATTATTTGCTTTTAGATGTGGGAAATATAGTTTCGGATAAACCTTATGCATTAGGGAGTGCCATAATGAATATGACAGGAGTCTTTCTATATTAAAAAGTATTGTCATTTTTGTTAATCGAAATTTGTTATAAATAGAATTTATTTAATCAAAACGAACTAAAACTATTTCATAAAATAAACAATATTAATCGATACTAATGACTACTACTCATGTAAAAAAATATAATTACATGATGTTTATTCATTAACTACTACGAATAGGCAAAAATGAAAATTAAACTACTCAATCATCTTTAACCACGGATCCATCACCAATCAAGTGGTCTATTTTTCTATCAGGGCGCTCAAAGAAGTTTGCCACATCTAAGTGGGTGATGTCAAATTCATTGTCATAGACAAAATTAGCTTCAGGGCCTTTATTCTTTAGAGATGCTTGATAAAGCTCAACCAAATGTCTTGGTACACGACAAATTTTTGCCCAATGGCCTTTTCCACCGCAACGATAACATTCAGTCTCTGAACTATTTGCCTTTGGCTTCTCATATTTCCCTTTTCACTTTTAGTGGTTATTTTTCTTTGGGGGGTGATTAATACCAGAAAAATTTCTTCTTTGTCCACGACCACGGCCACGACCACGGCCATTAATAGGGCCACAACCTTTCTCACGTTTGGCATAATGGGAATACACTTCATTCACTTCAGGCAATGGTGTAGACCCAGTGGGTCGATTTTCGTGATTTCTCATGAGCAAGTCATTATTTCGCTCAGCCACAAGGAGAAGAGAAATCAACTCTGAGTACTTCTTGAAACCTTTCTCTCGGTATTGCTGTTGCAAGACCATATTGGAAGCATGAAACGTTGTAAACGTTTTTTCAAGCATATCATAATCAGTGATAGTATCTCCACAGAGTTTCAATTTAGAAGTAATTCTGAACATTGCAGAATTATATTCAGAAACAGACTTAAAGTCTTGGAGCCTCAGATGAGCCCAATCATATCGTGCTTGTGGAAGAGTGACCAACTTTAAGTTGTCATATCTTTCTTTTAAGCCATTCCACAAAACAAGTGGATCTTTGACTGTGAGATATTCTATTTTCAACCCTTCATCAAGGTGATGGCGCAAGAAAATCAAGGCCTTAGCACAGTCTTGGGTAGATGCTTTATTTTTATCTTTAATGGCGTCTCCAAGACCCATTGCATCTAAATGGATTTCAGCATCCAACACCCATGTCATATAGTTCTTGCCCGAAATTTCAAGGGAAACGAACTTTCTTTTCATAATGTCAGTCATAATTAAAAGAAAAGGAGAGGAGAAAAGTTATACCTTAATCTTCTCAAATAGCTTCTTGAGACGGTAGAGTCTCGTGCTGATAACGTGTTATGAAACAATAAAGAACAAGAACAATATTGCAGAAAAAAAGAGAGAGGAAATTCTTATTGAATTTTTGGGATGATTTACAATGGGCTAAGACCCTTCTATTTATAGGGGAAAAATGACTTAGTCACAAAGTAGAACTCTTTAAAAAATAGACATTCACTCTAAATAGAGTTCTATTTATAACAATTTTAATTAAATAAAAGAAATAATAGGTGACTAAAATTAAATTAAAATATAGCCACAATTGGTTTCCCTCCAAATATCCCTCAAATTATTCAAACCAAATAAGACTAGAAGTGCTTAAAAGCACCTCTACTACCTTTCTCTATTTTTCTAACGAGGGACAAGCTTCCTTCTCTCAAATGCTAACCCATAAACACTAACTAATCTGACATTATTATAAACAAAATAGTAGCATTATAAAACCTTTTCATAAATTAGTACCTCATCAGGATTCCTTTAGTTGTTTCCTTCCGTTCAGTGTAGTCAATACAGCTACACACTCGGGATAAAAATACAATTACACTCCTCCAACAAAGTACTTGCTCCATAGGTAAGAATTTTACATGAGAAATTGCAAATTAGATGAACAAAGAATAAGAAACGAAGCTAGCAAATTGGAAGAAGTATGCCTTCTGTAGTTCATTGGATACACTGCGTAAAATGAGGCATACAAGACTTGGAAAATACATTTTATTTCGGTGTACGAGCAATCAATATGACTACTATAAAACATCAATTATGGGATATCAGAAGATCTATGCTATCACTTATCCTACTTCTTAGTTTGGGAACTACTAGTATTAGAATGAAATGAGACCTGAATAGAGCAGCGTAGATAAAAGTGAGTCATATCGTTAATCTGGCAAATGTGATTGCCCCACCCTGTTTCTTCATAGATGAATTGCGGAGTTTTCCTGGACCAGACCATCTTCATTGAAATAAAGGTAACTCGTAGGATCATCAAAATACGATTTAATCGGTATAGGAGTAAACCCCAGATAACCCCCTTCTGCCTTTGCCAAGCACAGATCTTTGATGTATTTGAAAATGCCATGTTTCAGAATAAAAGGTTGAGCAGCATACTCGTCTAGTGACATCCACTGCAACACAGTAATATCGCATAACATTTGTTAAATAGGATTTGAGAATACTGTAACCAATCCGTAAAACGAACTAGAAATACCTGAACTGCATCAATTTCTAAATCTTGCTTTTGTAAGTTGAACGTAAGAGGGTGCATCATGCAAATGAAGAATAAGTCTGACTTTCTGAAGAATGACTTGTGCATCTGCCTGTCAACAGAAATGTCATGACCCCATAATATTCTAGGTTCTGAAAAATTAAGAAATTTTACACCAATCCTTCAGATACTCCTCCTAGTCAATAGGTCCATTTAATCAAACATGAATTTTCTATGCATATAATGTTACACCTTATAGAACTTTAAAAAGATTAAAACTTCTGAACTTTTCTTTTCAAAAGGTAGTTAACTATTTTTATCACCGTGGAAGGTGGTTAACCTAGGTAAACTAAACAAGATAGTCAATATGGAGAAGAGGCTATAGTATCTTGCAAAACTTGTCTGCACAGGCACTGCTTTTCGTTTTCTTTACACATAATATATCACGATGAGTAAACCCACAACCTTGTGAAACAAACAACCAAGGTCTATCACATTAAACTTGAATCATATCCGTTCTTTTGCCAGTGCCAACGGGTTAGCCACTAAATGAAGAAATGATATACATACTTGGTCAAATAATCAAAGAAATGCACGAATTTCCTACCTGAATGCAAGCACTTCCAGAAATTCAGTATCAATCTGCACCAAAAGAAACCCAGATAATCTCAGAGAAATTCATTATGTAGCATTTTAGGTCAATTTTGACTGTTGAATGTTTTACTGTTGTATATAGTATATACTTACTCCTGTTTCTTCTTTTACTTCCCTTATTGCAGCTTCAAATACATCCTCACCCTGCAAGACAAAAGCTTAAAACACAGTTTAAAACTTCAAGTTGATATATGACTTGTATTTAAAGCTGACTTTAGCTTCAACATTGAGCATACCTCTTCAACAACACCAGTAGGGATCTTCCAAATCCCCGTTCCCTTCATTTTGCCACTACTTTCTTGGACAACAAGCAGCTGAAAACAAGAGTTTGCAGTTAAGAGAATGGATGGCGAACCTACGGAATAATTGCCTCCAATATGCTTAAGCATAGTGGTCCAAGACAAGAGGGATGTTTCTAATGATAAAAATATGCTTTGTTCACGGAGAGTTACCACAGAGGGCCAATACATCTAGTTAGACATAGAGATATATGCACAATAGGTTAGTGGACATACCAAATATGATGCTAAATAGCTCTTACTTTTTTTACATGCTATTTAGTGGCAAGTGCACTCACAATCACTCTCCTTTGACTAAGAACAGTAAGATGTTAACAGAGAATCAAGATTTGACAAATAGGAAATGAAGTGTCCAAATTGTCTGTATGCATGAAGTGACACTGACGCCAGCTCTATCACAACGGGCAGACTTTAAAGAAACCATTAGATCATCTTCAAAGCAATTTGATGCATCGGGACTATTATATACCATTTTAGGTAACATAATTGTGACATTCAAGGAGGGAAAATTGAGAATTAGAACAGATACAGATTAAGTGAAGTATTATGTCCATGTGGGTAACTACTAGAAGAGAATTTATAGCAGATTTTAATTACCTCTCTTTTCTCATTCAAGACGACAGCCCCAATACCTACTCGATGTGAGGCATTTGCAGGGATTGTATTCCCAGTTTCAGGAATCCAATACACAAGCATCAGGTAATGAGGTTCTGCATGGTGGTACCAAAACCCTTCCTGCATCCAATGTTAAAGATTAGGATCAGCGTGATTGAACAGATGAGATATTATTTCTCAACCAAAGGATGATATAAGCGGCAGCTTTGACTTTTGAGTTTGTGAAAACAAGGTTGGTAAATACTTTACTGCTGTAGATTTCAAGGAATAAAATTAAGCAATTCCAATTTGGATCAAGAAGACATTGTTTCATTATACCATGGCTTGGGTTTCATTGCAACCTCATTTGTTCGAAACAAATATTTGAAAATTGCATATTCTATGACACATTGAATTAGCTTAGCTGGAATTCCATGCACTTCATTTATCAAGATGAACTATAACATCCAAATCAAGTTGATGATAAATTCCATGGGCGTTCCGTTGGACATTATGCGCTTGTTACACAACAAAAAGTACAGAATACATTACCTTAACTGCAGGTTCAACCAGATTTGCAAGTTGAATGGGCATTTTAATCCACACGCCCTTTTTCCCCTGCAAAATAATAAATGTCAAACCAGTAGAAAAGAATTGAAAGAGAAAAAGGGAAGCAAAGTCAACCATATATTACACAAGTATTACTGCTCTCATTGACTGTATTATCACGTGTAAACAGAAAAATCATGCAAATAGTTGCTCCTAATAAGAGTAACAAGATCAATATACCTGCAGCTTCCATTGATGTAACGAACTTCTAAGCATGTTATGAAAGATATTTGGGTCCATAGGCTCCTCTAGTTCTACTATAACACCTCCATGGTCATCATTTACCGCCGGAAGCAACTGTACCTTTTTAACACCATTTTGAACTAACATTTGCTCCATAAGATCTCAATTTAGTCGCAAGTTCTGCAGCCAAAATTTTCATTTAATCACCTGGTAAACACAACAGGATAGAAATGCAAATAAACTCGCATGCCCATATGACTTGTGCTAACAATTTTGCGCAAAGCTAATTGGAAGTGATAGTAATTTTTTTTGGGCGAACCATCTGGCATGTTGAGTAGGTGACACAATTCAACAAAATAATTTAGCAGCAAACAAAAAATTTTTAAAAGGTGCATTCTGAAGCATAAAAAAAATACATAGTTAGAAAATAAAAGGTAGAGTTATTAGGGTCGAAATGATTGGTAAAATTGTTCCAAACAATGGAAGTGACAGTGTCCGTCTCTACCAAATCAAATATACTTCCAGATATTTTTTTTTAAAAGAAAAAAACAAAAATTGATAAATTTGAAGAGTACCTTAAAAATGGAAGCTGAAAAAATTGGGAAGAATGGAGAGTTTTGCTACTGATATGAAGTAAAATGTGATGTAGTTCTGCAAACGAAGTTGAAGAGGGAGGAATTTAAATAGAAAGCTGCCTACCCCGTAATGATGGCCTTCCCATTGCGTCATTTGGGTCCCGTTTCCAAATGCCGCCACCACAAGCCGTGGTCGGAGTTTATACGCAATAATACGGGACCCACCCACTTTTCCGGGTTAAATCCATGGGCCAAACAATTATAGGGGAAGTAGGCACGGTTAGCCATTAATAACACATGTATTTACTTTTAAGTTACTGTTTAAAATATTTTTTGTCTTTAGCCATTGCTTTAATAAACTTAATTGCCCAGACGAAAATACCCTTCTGCTCATGTACTTAACTTCAGGACTACATGTCCTTAACTTTTGAACTTGTAACTCTAAGTTCAAGACTTCAGGACTACATGTCCTTAACTTTGGAACTCTACTTCAGGACCACATGTCCTTAACTTTGTAACTCTACTTCAGGACTTCAGGACTACATGTCCTTAACTTTTGAACTTAACTTCAAGACTTCAGGACTACATGTCCTTAACTTTTGAACTTAACTTCAGGACTACATGTCCTTAACTTTTGAACTTGGAACTCAAACTTCAGGACCAAGCGTCCTTAAATTTTGAACTTGTAAGTCAAAGTTAAGGACCTATTGTCTTTAACTTTTGATCTTGTAACTGTAAGTTAAGGACCGCTTGTCCTTAACTTTTGAACTTGTTAGTCTAAGTTCAGGACCAAGTGTCCTTAACTTTTGAACTTGTAAGTCTAAGTTCAGGACCAAGTGTCCTTAAATTTTGAACTTGGAATTCAAAGTTAAAGACCAAGTGTCCTTAACTTTTGAACTTGTAAGTCAATGTTCAGAACCAAATGTCCTTAACTTTTGAACTTGAAACTTGAAGTTCAGGACCAAGTGTCCTTAACTTTTTAACTTGTAACTCAAAGTTAAGAACCAAATGTCCTTAACTTTTGAACTTGGAATTCAAAGTTAAGGACCTATTATCCTCAACTTTTGAACTTAGAACTCAAACTTCAGGACCTATTGTCCTTAACTTTTGAACTTGTAACTATAAGTTCAGGACCTATAGTCCTTAAATTTTGTGTTTGTTAGTCTAAGTTCAGGATCAAGTGTCCTTAACTTTTGAACTTGTAACTCTAAGTTAAGGACTGTCTATCCTTAATTTTAGAACTTCCAACTCTAAGTTCAGGACCCACATACAAAAAAAAAAGAATTTGATCCATTAAAATAAGAAAATTCAATTGGTATTCTGGCAACTGATCTTCACTTCCAAAAAACAGTGTAAGACCATTAATTCACTCCACAAAGTGTCTTCAAAACCTTTTTCAACAAATACCTCATTTGCACTAATTTTTATTTGTGAATATTTCAAACAGAGAAAAGAGAAACACTTGTTTGTGTTTTCCTTTTCCTTTTCTTGTATTTTTCAGCTAAAAATTATAGATTAAATGAACTAACTTCTTCTGCAAGAGCCACGCCCAGCTTGTTTAGTTTTTAATCAAGAAACCAGAGCCAATGTATTCGATGCAGAGTGAGAAACGAGGGTTTGAGAAGAAAAGCAATGGAAGAAAGGGTAAAACTATCTTTTCATATTAATTTTAATAGAGTAGTGGCTATTTTTGTTCAACATTAGAATTGCTGGATAAAAAATAAATACCATCTTAAATAGTGGCCACCACCCCACGCCATTTCTACACAAGTATGTGGGTGGGGTGATTTGCACAAGTAGGATAATTCAGTACCACTCTTGATCTTGGCCCATAAGTAATACTTTTGACTTTTGACCTTAAAGGTTTACCTATCCGGTAAGCGGAGGTTGAATTATCAAGACTATTCATTTTGAAGGTCTAGGATGTAATTTTCTATTTTGGGTGAGCAGTTCTTGGATATAGATTTGGACTTGGTTTGGTTTACAAAAATTTAACAAGAAATTACGCTGGATAGACTTATTAAAAATTATCGTTTATATTTTGACCCCCTTAAGAAAGGTTTGGAAAAATTATCCAATGCCAAATTTTTAAAGCAAACTTCTAATGGTCTCCATAATTTTAAAGCATAGGAATTCAACTATAACACTGAAAAATTCTAGTGATCCGTAAGGATTTTGACGATCACCAAATTTTGATTAAAATCTGGTGATTATTAGTATTTGGCTAGAAATTCCGACGATCATCATACTTTGCTGAAATTCTAGTGCGTCAGGAGCGGCTTTAAAATTTTGGCATCGAATTTCTTTCTAAACTATTACCAGGGTTAAAAATTTAATTATGGAACAAAAAGTCCTATCTGTCTCGTTCGCCCAAATTTTAGGCCCTTTTGGGTATAAAACAATCTATTTGTCAGTCAAAAGTTTTAACAGTAACATGTTTAAAATTTTCTCAAGAATCAGCATTTGCAGTTATTTTTTTTCTTTTTAAAAAAAATAGTGAAATTTGTTCATTCAAATTTCATTTCTATAAAAGCTTGATCTAATGAAGATGTATGCATATTTAGCTTCCACACAAAAATGGTAAGGAGAGAAAAGCCATAGATCTCATTTCCAACTAATTATTATATGATCATTTGAAAGCTTAACAATTTTTAATTTGATTAAAACATCTCAAAGTACTCTTAACAAAAAAAATTGTGGTTTATAGTATTTTAATACAGTATCAAAATAATAATTTAATCACTATGAAAATTAAGGACGATGTTTAAATTCTCATCGAAAATAAGCTATGTTAACAGTGAGTTCCATCATTAATTTTGGAACGTTGGAAGTACCATAGCAAGAAAATGCAATTCTAGAGATATAGGGAGGGAGGGAGGGAGGAGAGAAATTTACTTAAGTGTAATTTATATGTTAACATAATCTTATATGATTTACACACACTTTGAAACTTTTATCCTCATATTTGGGGGGAATTGTGTACATACTCCATGTTTATCAAATTGTATTAGTTAATGATATTGATCAACATTAGCTAAGCGATAAATATAAATGCAAAGGGCACATGCATCTGTTCATTGGTTTGGTTAAATGCCCATCAGAATTAAAAATGTTCATCTGTGAGTAGCTATATTGAGGCCTTATTAAATTTGGATTCGCATCGAAAATCCGATATTGCAGATCTTGATTTAATTCAAATTCACGCTGACAATGCTTTCCGGAAAAATGATTTTATATCTAGGGCTAGAACCCAAAATCTCTGGTTAAGAGTGAAAGAATATTTACCTCTATTACCTTCTTTGTTGGTCACCAATATATATTCTATCTCTTTTCAATTAGATCATCTCCTCCAATTCGATAACTTATGTTGATGGTCAAACACCAAGATCAACTCCAAAATCCAAATAAATGATGAAAATAATCATTAGTTTGAAGAGTTCATACCCCAAAATGATTAGTCGTAATTAAATAGTACATATTATGAACTGTGTCTTTCGAGTCAAGAGTCATTAGTGGAGCATCAGAAGATCCAACTAAAATCTGTCTATTCGAAATCCAAATATGTTTGAAAATGGAGACTCGACACTGACGGTAATAAAGTTCACCCAAATAAGAGTACTCAGGGGTAGTTAAGTTAAGATATTCTGATATTACAATCCATGTTTTCCACATTACATATGAGATATGCCATATCAAAATTTTAATAAAAGATCCCAAATTTTATGAGTTAATATCTTAAGTTCTTAACCCCAAATAACTAAACAACCCTGATCAGGGTTGTAGGCATCTTAACTCAAGCAGCTGTCATGTGACACCGTTTTGTTAAAAAATATCGTAAATATATATGCTTGGATACTAAGAAAAAGAAAAATATTCGGTATAAATATAAAAACTAAACACTACTTATCGGTATTATAATTTATTTTATTTGCTCACTTTTTCAAATATCTAACTGCATTTGCTATAATGCATATCGATCATATTCGCATTTTCACTATGTTTCAGTCCCGAGCAGCTTGTTTGACCAAAAAGTACGAAACCTTTTGCTAAACTAATTAAAATAAAAAGGTGAAGGGTAGATTCTAGTTATATATAATAAATTCCAGATCTAACATATGTTTGTATAATAACGCTGAATAACATTTGAACCAGTGTAATATAAACGGTATTAATTGATGCTATCAAGAATAACAGTGGGACAATGATGAGCAATAAATATATTAAATGACAATAAATATAAATAGAGAGAATGATTCACCCAAATATTAAATGAGGTGGATGATTCTTCCTTCTGACAACAGTGTAAGACAAATGGATATGGGAATATATGAGGTTTTCTCGGATCTGATGCGAGAAAAAGTAGAACAAATAACAAATCGAATCACTGTGGAAAGGTAATATATTGTATTGTCTCTCTAGAGTCAACTTTTCATAAGAGTTCTTATCAAAATCAATGTCCC
>ML380011.1:723-13386 GCA_005239525.1 Nicotiana knightiana | reverse complement strand
CCCCCCCCCCCCCCCGCGCCTCTCTTTTGCCTTTTTGCTTCTACTATTTATATGGGATATTCCCAAAAATCATAAAAAAGTACAACAGAGGGAATATTCAATAAAATATCCCCTTTGAAAGTTCCAAAGTTATACAAGTCGTTATTCTTATTCCTGCTGCTCGACCTCGGCCTTAATGGCTTGATCGACCAATGTCTCCGTTTTAGGGTTTAAGGAATAAGGTAATGAAATTCCGGTATGGACTTTTGTTGCTGTTACGACAGCCGGAGAGTAGTGGGCTCCATATTGTTAAGCGCTGGTCGACCTCGGCCTAATCACCCATGATGATCCGCAGTTCTCACAGTTGATCACCTCTTCATGCCGAATTTCCTTAGCCGGATTTTGGCCCATACAGTTAGTCCCTCCGCTTATCGAGGTCGTCTTTTGGTCGACTGCAATGAGCGAACTTCATCAATAGCAATTCTGGAGAAATTCGAAGATGGTGGTTGAGTAATGATGATCGTTGCCGAGGTGATGATGTGTCGCTCCGAGAGCTGCGGTTAGTGAGGCAGGTTCAGGATGACATCACAACTGCATGCGTCATCATTACGCATCTTCCCGATCTGTTGCATCGTTCTTCGAGCCTCTGTCGTTTCTATTCTAGCGCCATTTGACGGTTGATTGCACCGATTTGAGCGTCGTGGTTTTATATAAATGGGAAGGGAGAGACCCTTTGGAGAGAATTTTTACCCTCTCCGATTCTTCAATCTTGCCCGTCGTTTCTCCTTCTTCTTCTTGCGTTCATATTTCCTGCAACTTCCGTCAACACCATTTCTTCAACACCTTCGGCTCCACCGTATACACACTAGCAAAATATGACTAACGTAACTCCTAACCCTGAGATGATCTCAGACCCAACTCCGCTATCAGTGGCTATGTCTTCTGGTGGTAGGGAGGCCATTGATATGGAGGATGAAAGCTTCCTCACTGTGGAAGAGATCATTCCTCGTAACCCAGGCTCCAGGTTGGATTTTTTGAAGGAACCTGCAAATGAACCTGTGCCCGTGAAATCCGAGATGGAGGCAAAACATATAGCCGCACTCAGGGCCAAATACAACATCCCTGCTCACGTTGACCTGGTTCCAGTTGGGAACGACATGGTCCAGGTTCACCGTCCCGGGTACTGCGCATTTTACGCTTACCATTCCAAGTGGGTTACTCTCTCCCTCTTTCTCCGTTGGTGGAGGAGTTCTACCATTACTACGGCGTTTTTCCTGTCCAACTCTCCCCCTATATTTACAAGTTTTTCCACATGCTGACAAAGTTTGCAGAGCTGGCCGGCTGTGAAATCTCTATTCGCCATTTGTTGCACCCTTTTGCACCGAGCTTCCACAAGGGCATGATGATACATCTTCGCCACCGCGGGACCAAGGGGCTAGTGGCAGGAATGGACGATAAGGAGAATCGTCGGTTCTGGTTCAACTTCTTTTTTGTCAAAACCGATCACGTGGTGGCGAGCCCCAGTGGATTTCCCGAGCAGTGGAATTTTGCCCATAAGTGCTCTCGTTGATTGAAATACGTTCTTTCCCCCTTTTCCCCGTTTTGTGGCTTAATCATTTTATTTTCCTTTCATGTAGACGAGAAACATCCCTATTCATTGGTCGCCGATATCTGTGACTGGGTGGCCCAAGTCCTTCCTCACACAATAGGGATCCGCGACTAGACGTCTTTCAACATGAAATTCGGACTCAAGCCCTAGATCGGTAAGTCGGGTTCCGTTCTTTAAATACTCTGACCTCATTACAGTCCCCTTTTTTCTTTTACTTACAGTTTTCCCTTTGGTGTCAGGTCGGAGAGTTTCAAAAAAGGCGAAGGCTCCTGTTCCTGCATTTCGCCAAGCAGTTGCCTTGGCTGGGTTGCAGTTCGTGCTAACTGAGTCTGTGCGGAATACTTCCTCTCAGACTCCGGCTTTAAGTGGCCCGACCGTCAGGCGGTTGCCCCACCAACTGAGACTCCAGCCTCCCCGGTACTGCATCTGGTAGACGAGTCTTCACCGGGTGAGGAGGAAGTGGCTCCGCTGAAAAGGCAGAGAGTGGAGATTGGCGGTGTGTTCACGGCCGTGGCTGCACCTGAGAGTGAAGTTGTTTTGGGCGTGGAGTCTATGCGTCGTTCAGTTGCGGAGACTGTTCTCCCACCAGTGGTCGCCGTGGAAAGGAGATCATCAGAGGCAGCGTAGATCGCCATGGAAGAAGGGCGGTCAGGGGCAGCGGAGGTCGCATCCTCGTCCGCCGAAGATCGCGATGGGTCTGACTCTGACATAGACCTCGAGGAGGTACAAACGTTTGACGAGGGGTTCACTTGGGTAGAGGTGAGAATTGAGGGATCTACCCGAAACATAATCATTCCCTTGGACTACAATTTGTTAGTCAACTCGGAGAGCGTGTTCCCAGCTTTGCTTCCCCTCTGCACGGGTGCCGAGAATAGGACCTTGCATACATTTAAGGACGCCGACCTGTCGTTAAGCATCTCCGGGATGGCCCTGCGAGTAAGTTTTTTTTATCTTTTTGGTGTTCTCGTATTTTTTCCTTTTCTTTACCTTGTTCATCTTTGCTGACTATTTTCTACCTGTTTATCAGACTCTCATTTTGGAAATCGAGTGCGCCCGTCAAGAAGAGAAGAGGAAGGCTCTCTACAAAAGAATGGAGTGCAAGTATAGGGAGTATCGTACCCAGCACCGTGCATTGACCGTCATACTCAGCGAGGATGGTCAGTTCTAGTCTTTGCGGGATGAGCTGAAGTAGAAGGATGATGAGCTCGTGGGAGCTATCGGTAGGTGTAGCGAGCTCGAAGGAACATTGAGAACCAAGACGAGCTTGAGGTGAGCAAGGGGGTTATGGCCGAGTGCGTCAACCGTAAGGCTCAGGTAGCCTCCTTGTGGGCCGAGCTTGGAGAGAGCCGAGAAAGCCATGACGACAACTATGGCAGAGGTGGAGATATTAGCGGGTTCCATCTGTGTCCGCAGATCTGAGCGGGCAAATTAAGTGGAGACGTCTGCGCTCAAGGAGGCGAGACTCGAAGAACGGATTGGTTTCCTAGAGACAGAGGTTTTGGACCTGAACGAGCATATTGTTGTCCTCAAGACCGTGATAGGCCAGCTACTAGCTCAACCATCTTCCTCCCATGCTTCTACTAATATCGATGTTCCACGGGATTTGTACGAGAAGTGGGTTCATGTCGAGGCTCATCTAGACATATTGAGGGGCTTGATGACGACCAGGAGAGATTCCGAGGCGGAACTTGAGGATGCTCGTTTTAAGGCACGTGCAGCTCAGGACGCCTGTGGCTACAATCCCGGTACGCCTGGGAAGGGTGATGATGAAGATGATTTAGACGGGCTCGAGCCAGGTGCTTGGTATGATGATGAATACTCCAATGGCGAGGGTGCTGGCGATGATGGCGATGTGGGTGATGCTGCTGAGTAGTGTACTTGCTTTGTACTTTTGTTGTTCTTTTTTCCTTTGTGTTGGTGGACATCTATTTGGCCCTTGTAAGATATATTTTGGAATGATAATACTTTTGTTGTCCGTTCTTAAGCTTCTTATTTTTCCTTCGGATGTTTTCGTCAATTGACTGCCTTGGTTGCATTTCAATTAGGCCGACTGTATGTTGAGCTCGTGCGAGGTCGAATCATTATTTAATTAGTTCGAGCCAAGTTTTACGCAAGTGTCTTAATTAAATCGATCAAGGTCGAATATGCATCGATTCGAACGAGGTCAAATGTTAGTCGATTCGAGCGAGGTCGAGTATTGACTTTAAAATTGATTCGAACGAGGTCGAATGTAAGTTGATTCGATCAAGGTCGAATATTGACTTTAAAATTAATTCGAACGAGGTCGAATGTAAGTCGATTCGAGAAAGGTCGAGTATTGACTTTAAAATTGATTCGAACGAGGTCGAATGTAAGTCTATTCGAGCAAAGTCAAATATTGACTTTAAAATTGATTCGAACAAGGTCGAATGTAAGTCGATTCAAGCAAGGTCAAATATTGACTTTAAAATTGATTCGAACGAGGTCGAATGTAAGTCGATTCGAGCAAGGTCGAATATTGACTTTAAAAGTCGATTGGCATAATGTGTAAACTTGGTGGAGACATGTGCACATCATGTGTTTGCGTATTTTGCTTTGTTTATACATTCATTGGAGAAGTTTACATGTTTTTGCTCTGTTCATACATACATTGGAGAAGTCACTTCTCCAGTCTATCTAGTCCCTTCAATTGGTCGACCTGGAGAAGTAGTTGAGAGGTTGAGCGATGAACTTATACCTAACTTCGAGATGCCCTCTTCGTCTCCTCATTAAAAACCTCCCCGAGAAAACCCAATTGGGACAAAACTTGGGTAAGGGAAAAAGAGTATGACTTGGAGGACGTCTTATCCTTAGAAGTTGAATTATTTGAGGTGGGCGACGTTCAAATTGTTTGGTAGTAATTTTCCCTCCATTGTTTCTAGTTGGAATGACCCTTTGCTTACTGCCGATGTAATTTTGTATGGGCCATCCCAATTGGTCCCCAGTTTGCCTTCCCGTGGATCCTTGCTTACCTGTGTTTTGGCCTTGAGTATATAGTCCCCTACTTTGAGTGATCTGACCTTGGCTTTTTCGTTGTAGTACCGCTCTGCCTGTTATTTTTGGGCTACCATTCTTATGTAAGCCATGTCTCTTTGTTTTTCGGCCTCATCGAGGTCTTGCCTTCTTCTTACATCATTGATTGGTCCGCTCTCATTTGAATATCTTAGACTTGGTTCTCCTACCTCGACTGGTATCACTGCATCAGTCCCATAGACTAGTGAGTATGGCGTTTCCTCTGTGCTTGTCTTTGGCGTGGTGTTATACACCCACATCACTTCTGGCAGCACCTCTAGCCACAGTCCCTAGGCGTTTCGAGTTTCTTTTTCATGATATTCAATATTGTATTGTTGGAGGATTCAGCTTGCCCATTGCTAGCGGGTTGATATAGCGTGGAGAGTATCCTTTTGATGTGCCACTTCTCGAAGAACTCGACGACCTTTCTCCCTGTGAATTAGGGTCCGTTGTCACAACTAATTTCTTTGGGGATGCCGAACCGGCATACGATGTTCCTCCATATAAAGGCGATCACTTCTTGTTCACGTATTTGGGAGAACGCACCTGCTTCCACCCATTTAAAAAAATAGCCAGTTAAAACCAAAAAAAATCGTACACTACCTCATCCTGCGGGAAGGGGGCCGACGATATCCATTCCTATTTGATGAAGGGCCAGGGCGACGTGACTGAGTGGAGGTGCTCGCCCGCTTTGTGGATCATGGGGGCGTACTTTTGGCATGGTTCATGTTTTTTAACAAAATCAGCTGCTTCCTTTTTTAATGTGGGCCAGTAATAGCCTGCTCGTATGAGACATATGACTAGGGCTTGATTGTCGGTGTGAGCCCCGCTATGACCCTCGTGGACCTCTTCTAGGATGTGTCGTGTCTGGTTTGGTCCTAAACATTTTGCTAGAGGTCCACCATACATACTTTTTTATAGGTCGTTGTTGATGATGCTATATCTGGCTGCTTGCATTCAAAGCTTTTTAGCTTCTTTTTTGTCGTTTGGGAGCAAGTCATCCTGTATGTAGGTGACAATACGGTTGCGCCAGTCCCAAGTTAGGTTGATAGTGCGTACCTCAATTTGTTCAATGGTCGAGTGGAGGAGTGTGAATATATTCTCTTTTCCGTTTATGCTTTTAGTGGCTGCTTCTAGTTTGGCGAGGCCGTCTGCCTTGACGTTCTGCGCTCGATGTATTTGGTCGAGCTGGCATTCGTCGAACTACGACAGTAACTTGCAGATCTCGGCATGATATTTCTGTAGCCTTTGTTCCTTGGTTTGGGAAGTCCCTGTGACTTGATTGACGACGAGTTGTAAGTCACATCGAATGACTACCCGTCGTGCTCCGTACTTGAGGGCCAATTTTAATCCTGCAATCACGGCCTCATACTCGGCCTCATTTTTAGTCATATAGGGACACCGTATCGACTGGAGAATTATCTCACCTATGGGGACCTCAAGTACGAGTCCCAGTCCAAAGTCTGACGTGTTGGAGGCGCCATCAGTGTACGGAATCCATAGGTCGTGTGTCTTGGGGGGAGCACTAGTGGATTCCCTTTCGACCTCGGGCATTATTTTAGCGCTGAAGTAGGCGACGAAGTCGGAAAGTACTTGCGACTTTATCGTTGTTCGTGGCTGATAGGTTATATGGTGCTCTCTCAATTCGATGGCCCATTTGCCCAACCTACCCGACAACTCGGGCTTGTGTAGGATACTCCTTAGAGGAAAGTTCGTGACCACCGAGATGGGGTGGCACTGGAAATAAGGTCTAAGCTTTCGTGAAGCTACGACTAAAACCAAGGCTAGCTTTTCGAGGTGGGGGTACCTCGTTTAAGAGTCGACCAAGGTCTTGCTAATGTAGTAGATTGGAGATTGTGTACCTTTATTTTCTCGGACCAGGACTGCGCTTACTACAACATCGGACATGGCCAGGTAGATTAGGAGGCGCTCTTCGGGTTCTGCTTTAGCAAGCAGCGGGGGCAAAGATAAGTACGCTTTTAGTTCTCTCAGGGCATCGACGCACTCGAAATTCCATTGGAGTCCATTGTCCTTTTTGAGCACGCCGAAGAATTTGTGGCATCTATCTGAGGATCGTGAGATGAACCTCGATAGGGCGACTATATGGCCGGTTAGCTTCTGCACCTGCTTCTTGGTGGTCAAGTTTTCTGGTATTCCCTCTATAGCCTTGATTTGGTCGGGGTTAACATCGATGCCTCTTTGTGACACCAAAAAGCCGAGGAATTTCCCTGAGGTTACGCCGAAGGCGCACTTCTGTGGTTCAATTTCGTGCCATACTACCTGAGTATGTCGAAGGCTTCCCTCAAATGGTCGATGTGGTCTTCTTTTCTTTTCGACTTGACCAACATGTTGTTAATATATACTTTCATGGTTTTTCCGAGTTTCTCTTTGAACATTTTGGTTACCAGCCTCTGGTATGTCGCCCCTGCATTTTTCAATCCGAACGGCATAACTCTGTAGCAGTACGTCCCTTGGTGGGTGATGAAAGTGGTTTTTCCTAGTCTTCCTCCTCCATGAGGATCTAGTTGTAACCCGAGTAGGCGTCCAGGATACTTAGAAACTCATGCCTTACTGTTGCGTCGATGAGCTGGTCAATGTGAGGCAGTGGGAATGAGTCTTTCACGCATGCCTTGTTCAGATCTGTGAAGTCTACGAATATTCGCCATTTCTCATTTTTCTTTTTTACCATGACCACATTGGTGACTCATTGGAGGTATTTTGACTCCCTGATAGAGCCGTTTTAAAGCAATTTTTCCACCTCTTTGCGGACGACATCATTTATTGCGGCGTTGAATTTTCTTCTAACCTGCTGTACCCCGGGGTAGAGTGGTTCGACGTTCAATTTGTGTGTCGCTATTTCCTTCAGAATGCCCAGCATGAGAGAGGGCAAACAAGTCTGCATTGTTAGTTAAAAATTGATGGAATTTGCCTGGTTCTTGGAGTTTGTGGCCGATATAAGCCTTTTTGTTGTGATTGCTCTTATCGAGCTGAACGGGGTCGAGGTTTTCCACAGTCGATTCTGTAGCTTCCACGATTTCGGGGTCCTTGATGACATCTTTCCCTTCGTCATCATCCGACCTCGACCTCATTAATTGCTATGCTTCTGCGCCTTTGCCTTTCAACTGTTGGGTGTACGTGCAATCTTGGGCGATGTGATAGAATTCTTGGGATGTGCGTTGCTCGCCGCGGATGCTGAATACTCCCCACGGGGTGGGAAACTTGACAACCAGGTATAAGTTGGATGGGACGGTGATGTTTTAGGCTTCAATACCACATAAGAAGATAGGTTACTTTGTGTGGTACCCAATTTTCGAGTGCTGTCTTAGTAGAAGAACCTGGTTCTTCTTGGTGTTCCAACTACTACTGTTGCGGAATAATAAAAAGCAGTAAAGTAAAAACACAGAGATTTTTACGTGGAAAACACCTGGCTCAAAAGGTGAAAAAACCACGACCTACTCCTCAGTAGGATTTGCTCAAACTCTTCACTAAAACTCTGAGCCAAACGGACTTACAAAATAAACTCTTTTGTAATCCTAGGACTAGCTCTAATCTCTTTGTAGTAACTAGCCCCTAGCTAATTTCTACACACCTCAAGTTAACTCTAACTTGAACAATATGTACCTATTACAATTGCTTCTATGAAAGCTGAAAGATACAATATTAAAACTCCCACTACACTCAACTAGACTCAATAATCAATCAGATGGAACTGGTTCTAGTTGAACTGTAGCCTTTGCATCGCACAATGATTCTGCTAGCAAAATAACTCTGGCAACTTTGCTTTCAGATTTTGATTCACTTCAGCTTTTGTGCGTGTGGAATTCCAGCAGAAATACATCAAGTATTTATAGAGTCAGTTGTTGATCTTGTCGTCCAATTCTAGTTCAACTCTACCTGGGTGAACCTAATTCGTACCAAACTCAACTTCCTTTATTTTGTTACTTTCCTTGCTGAATTCGACTTCAATTATCTCATCAGTTTGCAACCTTTTCACATTAGGATACAATCTCTTGGTTCATTGATATTTCACATTCACAAATATCTCCTATGCATATACGGTTCATATGCCAGCTCATCAGTTCAAGATGTGTGCTCTGATGGACCTGGTTCAACTGGTCAGCCATTTGTCAATCTTCAAAACTATGAAGTGACATGGGTCAACAAATTCCCCCTTTTTGATGATAACAAACTCTGTGCTTAATCCTGTATACCANTTAAGACAAGTCAATAACTAGAAGCAAAATTCATTGATTAGTAACGATAATCAACCACCATACAGAAAAACAAAAACAAACCAACCATGAGCAAAAAAAAGAGTAAAAAGAACTGAAACTGAATAACTGGTCTAAAGAGAGGTTTTGGAAGCTCTGAAAAGCCTAAGGATGGGAAGGTGCAGAGGAGGTTGTGGTCTTGGATTGTAGGAGAGACAACATATGTTGAAGAGCACCCTCATTATTTTCTTTCTCCTTTGCTAATTCAGCCTTAAGAGCATCCCGCTCAGCTTCAACCTCAATCACACGAGACTTCAAACAAAGGATCTCCATATCCTTAATCTCGTTTTCCTGCACCAGAGTTCTAACTATGCTGTTGACTGGTTGCTATTTAGATGAACCAGGTTCTTTCTCCTTTGCTAATTCAGCCTTAAAAGCATCCCGCTCAGCTTCAACCTCAATCACACGAGACTTCAAACAAAGGATCTCCATATCCTTAATCTCGTTTTCCTGCACCAGAGTTCTAACTATGCTGTTGACTGGTTGTTATTTAGATGAACCAGGTTCATCCACAGGAACATTGACATTGTAGTCACATGTAAGCAAAGTTTCCTTTCCAAAATAGTCTTTGGCAGTAGCCATCTCAGCCTTCTTTACTGGAACTCCAAAATGTGCAAGCACTGCTGTCAGAATGAAGCCATAAGGAATTGCGTTTGCTTTGGTTCCATTCACCACTCTGTCAAAGAGTTGGATGATGAAAGCCGGCTAATTAATTTGCTTTCCCCTGTACAAGCATTCCATCAAGGTAAGATCTATATAATTTTCCATGTACCTTCTTTATTTTCTAGGCAGTAGGAACTTGATGACGAACTCAAAGAGTAGCTTGTGCTCTGGCTTCATTTCACTCTTATAAACCGGCCTGGGTTCAATCTCCTTCTCACTATCACTAAAGAACCTAGTGACGTTGATTGCTGAGGCCATCCCATCTAGACAAGGCCATCTCTGCCTTGTGTAGTCCTCATAGCCCTCAGAAGGTATGTTCAGAATAACACCCAGTTCTTTAACATCAAAGGAAACTTCAATTCCTTTGACCATAGAAGTGACCCTGCCTTCCTTGGCAATGTCATTCCCCATAAATTCTACCAACTCAGCTCTTGCCAGCCTGTTTTCCATGCGAAGGACCAGGTCCTTCCAGCCTTGCACCTCCAGAGTTTCCATCAGATATTGCATTCCAGGCTCCTCTAATCCTTCACCAACTTACCCTTCAGTATTTTTCTTTTTCCAAACATGGTAACTCTGTCAGTCACCTCTCCAATTTCCTTCTCTTCCTCTCCACTCCAGTCTGCATCATCATCCTCAACAATTTTCACTTTCTTTGGCTTGGCCCTGGTCATCTTAACAGATCTTGTTGGTGTGACGGACATTCTAGCTGACTTCGTTAAATAAGCCTTAGTCTTTGTGGGTTTTGGTGTCTCAGCCACACCCGGAGCAGGTTGCTCCTCCTGTTGGACCAGGTCCAACCTAGTCTCTTCAATCTCAATAGCCTCAACATGCTCTCCAACTTTTTCTTTTCCTTTTGCTGCCCTCTTCTTCTTGGTCTCCTTCAGAGCCTTTTCTAATTTCTCTTATTCATCTCTCACAGTGCTACGAGTAGCTCTTACTTTCGGAGCATGAACATCATCAACTTCAGAAATTTTTCTTTTCTTCGAAGGAACTGGGTGAGTTGCCTTCTTGGGTTTCTGACTCTTTTTTCTCTTGGGGTTATAAGACTCCCCCAGTTTCTTCAACCTTTCAGCCAATGTTTCTTCCCTCGATGAACCAAGTTCATCTGTTCCTTTCTTCAAACTTGCAAGACCTGCTGCAGCTTCCTCAACTATGCTTCCCCCTAAATCAGTGACGTTTTCTTCAACAGTTTCAGGAATGGGACCACAGATAACCAGCGTGGTACCATCCTCCCTAGATCCCCTCACATCTTCTTTTCCCTCTCTATTAAGAATTCTTTCTTTTCTTCCACCCTTCTTCCTTCCAGGTATTTCAACATCAATAACAGACCCAACCAACACAAATATTTTATCAGCAGAAGTAAATTCAGAATCGATTTCAATATTACCTTTTTCAGAACTGGTTGAACTAGGTGCGTCTTCCTCATTAGATGATTTAAAGGATTCACTGGATGAATTTGACTTAGTACCTTTGTCTGCTTTTAATAAGATCCTCCAAGAATTTTTCCCTAGCCCCATAAGCAACAGATTTATGGGAAAGAACTTTAACACGACGATTCTTGGGGACAGGAGTAGGGTTTGGAGTGGGTTCAGGAATGGGTGTATTTTCAGGGGTTGATGAAATTTCTGGTGATTCAGAACTGTAAACGGATGGAGAATTGGAGACAGATTTAGAATGTCCTCCATCGTAATCACGATTAGGTGAGGAATTAGACGAAGAAACTGGTGGTGGTGAAGACATTTTTATGTATTGTTAGGAGGAAAGGACGAGTTGCAAGTTTTGGGTTGTGTAGTATGAGTTGAACTTGGTTTGAAGGTAGCTTTATGAAGAGAGGAGTAATGATTGCCTTTTATAAGATATGACTATTAATTTTACAACGGGTAAAAAATTTATTCAAGTGGAAGTCTAATAGTTGTAGGAGTGTCATTGATTTGACGGTTAAGAGTTCCCTATTTCTAGGCTAATTGAGTGTTGATGTGACTCCTTGGAACGATTTCCTTTATGGATTAGTACAAAGACTTAGGAATGAACCAAATATAGATAGAATCCTGCTCATATGTGACTGTAATTGAATTAATATATGGAGAAGAGTACGTACCTTGTCAGTAAGATCAGCATAGATGAACCAGGTTCATTCTGTTAGAAATCTTTAAATTGCCTCAATTTACAAAGATAGATAAAAATTATTAGTATCTAGGGAATCATATTAATATATGGCACAAGAGTATGGCAATAAAAACATGATGCTGAGCAATTATTAATCTGATTAAGTACCTAATTAAAATTTTCTAGCCAAAAAATCATTTATATAAATATTTTTCTCTCTCTCAATCAGGTGATCTTAATCATCCCTAATTCCAGCCTGTTTCTCTCAAAATGCTCCCTACTAAGTGCTTTAGTGAATATATTAGCAATTTGATGATCAATAGCACAAAATTCGATTGAGATCATTCCTTTTTCATAGTTATCCCTTAGGAAATGGTGTCTAACATCTATGTGCTTAGTCCTTTTGTGATGAACCGGGTTTTTCGTCATACTAATAGCACTAGTGTTATCACAAAAAATAGGAATGCATCCCACATCAATACCAAAGTCTATGAGTTGTTGTTTGATCCATAACAACTGGGCACAACATGAGGCTGCAACCACATATTCAGCCTCAGCAGTAGACAAGGCTACTGAATTTTGTTTCTTGGTAGCCCAAGACACAAGGCATGAACCCAAAAGGTGAGCCATACCTGAAGTACTTTTCATGTCAACAAGGAATCCTGCATAATAAGCATCAGCATATCCTAAAAGGTCAAAATTACTACCTTTAGGATACCAAAGGCATAAATCAGTGGTGCCTTTCAAATATCTCAAAATTCTCTTTACTGCAGTGAGGTGGGACTCCTTTGGATTTGCCTGAAACCTAGCAAACAATCCCACGCTGAACACAATAGCAGGTCTGCTGGCAGTGAGATACAATAAAGACCCAATCATCCCTCTATATAGATTTTGATCAACAGATGAACCAGGTTCATCCACATCCAATTTTATAGCTATGGCTATGGGAGTGTCTATTTCTTTTGAGTCTTCCATTTTAAACTTCTTGAGCAATTCTTTCACATA
>ML380007.1:2170-18283 GCA_005239525.1 Nicotiana knightiana | reverse complement strand
AGTGGAAAAACTCCCTTACTACCCTTCATCAATCCGGGGGTAGCGAAAAAAGGAGGTGTGACATATACTTGTTTGTTTCATATATTTACTCTGTTTCATATTTATTAATTTCTTTACCGTACCTGAAATTATTGGGCCACTAGTAAGTGTCGGAGTCGACCTCTCGTCACTACTTCTTCGAGATTAGATGTTATACTTACTGGGTACGCGTTGTTTTTGTACTCATGCTACACTTTCTGTACATTTTGATGTACAGGTACATGTATGGATAGTGGCCTTGTGGGCGTAGCGGCGTGGTTGATACGGGGAACTTAGGTGAGCTGTATCTTATGAGACGATCCGCAACCAGCAGAGTCTCCTTCAGAGTGCTTGTATCTTTCTTTCTGTCCAAATTTGTATTCCGGACAATTATTATATTTTATTTTACTTCCTAGTAAATGTTCATGCGCTTGTGACACCGGGTTCTAAGATGTATATAGGATTGGTTAGTATTGAAAAGTAGTTGAAGATATTATTACTTACTTGGTGAAGCTCTTTATTTATTGTTTAATGTATGGAAAAGAAATGATTTCAAAATATTAAAATGAGAATTTAATTAACTATTTAGTGCTGGCTTGACTGACAGTGGTGTCCGGCGCCATCACGACCCTTAATGGATTATGGGTCGTGACAACATGGTATCAGAGCACTAGGTTCACTTAGGTCTCACGAGTCATGAGCGAGTCTAGTAGAGTCTTGCAGATCGGTATGGATACCTCTGTACTTATCTTCGAGAGGCTACAGGGCTGTTAGGAGCACTCCCTTTCTTGATTCCTCATCGTGTGATTTGATTCCTTTGAGGCTTATGCCTTTGCTTCTTTCCTATTCAATCTTATGCGACGCGAAGCGCTTGCTATAAATCGGCAATTGAGAAATTGTAATGGTACTACAGATGTGGTGCAGGATGTTCTCCCTACGTATTTGATTGTGCTAACGTCGTCGCCTTGTAGAAGGTCGTTCTATCGTTTCAGCTCAGTGTATTACCTAAAGTTTGAGATTTGGCATTGATTGTTTTGACGATTCATCTGTTGCTATCGCACAATGTGGTGTAATGGTAGGATGCTTGCATTGAAGCAGTGAATGACTTGGAAGGATGCTTACTCAGTGCAAGATTCAGTATCTTATTTCCAGTGGAGGAAAGGCAACCTGACTACGAGTTTTCAGGTTGGGTTGATGGAGTAATGATACTTGGTATTTTTGAGCGTGGTGGAATCTTCATCTCTGATGTGGTGTCATCGTCCTTGATTGAATATAAAGTGTTAAGTTTGCTGGTGTTACGGTTTTCTTCAATTTACCTTTGGAACAGAGTATTGTGAAAGGTGCGGGGCAAGCGGCTGTAATAGATCGCCGTGTGAGGTGGTTCAGGATCGAATCGGCGTTCCTAGTGTTGATGGCCGAGAAAGATGATTTTTGGAAGGGTTTAGAGCTGGTGCTGATCTGTTAGTTCAAGTGCTATAGATATAGATTTTGGCTTAAGGCAACAACTGGGTAGCGAAGGATGAGGAAGGACATGTGGGAGGTGTCTTGTGGTGGTTAAACTTCTAGAAGGCCAATTGTGAGAAGCAGGAGTAGAGTAGTTGCTTAGAGGATGAGTTTGAACAAAGGGGAAGAGTGGTAGAGTAGCATATGGGTTCTGTGGTAGGATGACTACACACCTTGAGAAAAGTGTAAAGAGATTTAGGATTCATGGTGGACAGTGACTAGGTCTACAGATTCAATTTGGAACATTGGCTATTATACGACGGGAGATTTGATACGATAGAAAGGAATTGCTTGATATGAAGAAAGATACAACATGAATTTGGATTGGAATGTATTGTCTCACCTTTAGTTGATGTCCATGAGGAGTGAACGGACTTGTAAAACTGGTGAATGAGCAGAGGCTCAGGATGGTTTAAAGATTTCATAGTAAAAGTACTGACTGCAGCGTTGTTGGAAGATGTTGAAATGTAATCTTCACATGTGGCTTATCTCTTGTGAGCGGGTTAGAGGTCTTGTGGTGTTGACGACTATATAGGAAAAAGTCGAATATGTGCACGTGGCTAGTGATTCAGAGTGTTCATGAAATGCTAACGAAAGGATTTCGAGGAATTTGGGGGTTGATTGCGCAAGGTCATGTCGTCAATGAAGAGAGAATCTTGGTGGGTTCCAGAGTGTTGTAATATTGGCTCCAAGCCAGGTGGGAGACTCCCACTGCCTACGATTGGGTTGCAGGGTTATCTTCTTGTGAGGTTTCAAGTATCGGCATATTGGTGAGTTATTACAGCTAAGGGAAAGCACATAAGTGGTGATTGAGCAAAGGAATTTATAAAGGTGTGCTACAGTTGGCCTTATTGACTCATGTTCAGGCTTTGGGAAGATTCAAGATTTATGTTTCGAGCAGAGGTTATTTACAAGGGAAGTGATTCGGTCGGGTGCTTCATTGAGATGGGTGTTCATGTGCCAGCGGAGCCTTGGATTTTATTACATTCGGGGCCAAGTCAGAGTGGGTGACTCTCAATAACGGTCCTAGTGGAGTCAAAGGTTAAGATGCAGGGCCTAAGGATTTCAAACCCTGCGGTATGGTTAAGAATCAAGCTTTTGTAGCGGATTATGATAAGAGGCACGAACTGTTCTATGATATTTTCAACTTGTAGAGTACAATTTGGAGGGAAAAAAAGAGAATGACTTCGGATTCGTAGAGGAATTATCAGAATGGGTGTACCAGTTGAAGATGCGAATGTGCATGCAAGGCAGGTACGAAACAGTTCATGGGTTTGGAGACGATGTGGTCTTGTGGAACAGGGTCACTCAAGATGAGTGGGGGTTTAGGTTTGTAATGTAAGGAATGGAGATATTATTATCTCTAGGGCAAGTTAAGGATGAATTAAAAGAAGTTAAATTGGTTAGCCATGGTTGAATTTGGCATAACGGTGGCGGTGATCGGTTCCTTCAGCGTGATCGAGTTATGCATGTGATTTATGACGGCATATGCGAGGCTTGAAGACTGCCGTAATCGATTTTATTTGGAGATATCCAAGTATTTTGGCCTGTTATGTATAGGCGGATCCCGGAAGGGTTATGGTTGTTTAGACCACTACTTGAGGATTTGCATGTTCTACGGCTATGAGAATTCAATCGTGTGTTATTATGGTTTTCTTGGAATGAGTAAGTAATAAGATTCTATATGATGAAGTGTTGCCCTATTAGTGGTCCAGGAGTTATGATGAAATTCTTGTGCTATCACATAATGGCATGTTAGGTGCAGCAAGCGGTAGGAAATTCGGAAGTTGAAGATTCAAGATTTGCGGTTCGGTGTTGTCAAGGATGTCACGAGCTCAAATGAGTAGGAAAGGGATTTGAATGTTTAGGGTAAGTTGGTGTTGTCTTCAGCATCACCTGAGGTCAGTGTTTTGTGAAAGAGACTTTGCATCCTGGTTCTGGATTCTTGATTTGCTTTATAGCGTTAGTGTGGCTGGTGGTATGGATGTGCAGACTTGTTACCTTGTGTGGGAGGTCGTGGGAGCATGACCATGGGAAGATTATATAAGTGTGACATATGTTCACTTGATTGATTGAAGATTTAAGCCAAGTATGAAGAATGTGGTAATATCGCTTATTTGAGAATTTATGCCTGGAGGGCACTCGGTTCATTTGGTTGCAGACTGTGGGAGTTTGTTCCGGTTATGATGGCAGTTCTTGTGTGTTATGGGAAAAGGGTTATTATGGATCCTTGAAAGATTATTAGCCTAATACGGTGCGATCAGAATCGGCTTGAGGTCCGTGTATGGATTTAAATATGAGTATAGGCTCTATATCAGGCCGGATGTGTTCATTTCAGCATAGTGCTTCTTATGAAGGAGAATTCAAATGTTGGATGTTATTTCAGCGTCTTCCATTTCATGTAATACTATATTGTGCCGTGTGAGTTGTGAGACGACTTGATAATTTTCTTATGTGTTGATATTTCGCGTAGTAATGATGTTATGTGAGCATGATGGCTCGTGAGATTCAGATCATATATCGCACCTCAGTTGTGCTTGGGTTTTGTAGGCGCTATATGTCTCCCCAGGGATGGTATTGTGCACTTAGCGTTGCCTGCGACCGATATTCAGTATTTTGTAGTAATGAGCAATTTAACTCGATGTGTATCTCCTTATGTAAATGTTATGTGTGGATTGGGTGGCACGCCGCCACAGACATGTTATTTGGATCGGATTGCACACCGCAACAGTGTGATGCTGATTACGGTTTTATATATCCTGTATTGGTGTGTTTTTTTCCCATTTTCTGAGGAAAGTTCATATTAGTGTGTGGGTTGAGTAGTCCTTTCCAGAGTTTGTTTTCCTTATGGATCAACTTCGAGTCGGTAGCTTGTTGGCACATTGTGGCATCATATGAGACTTTTGGTTGTGTCTGGGGTGGCTTATTGCCGGAGCAGCTTGTTGATACCCAATTTTTCCCATATATATTTTGTAAATATATATATATATATATGAGCATCAATAAGTATTTTCCCATAATTTTTAAAAGATTTTAATCATTTTATTCCTGCATTTCTATTATATAAAGAATTATTAGTTGCATCACAAATAATTTTATATTGATTTTATTATTTAATTTTTGTCATTTATATTCATATTAAGCTTTAAACATTTTATGTATAGTTATAGTTACATTTTTAGGCTATAATTCTAATATTTCGCAATGATAGCCACATATATGTGTAATTACCTTATTTACACAGAAAAGTGACTTTTTATATTTTTAATGTTAAGTAATTATTTTAACTCATTTTCATGCACAAATGACATTTTTATTATTTATTAATTATTTTTTAAATTATTTTAGTGATTTAATTGGGTATTTAAAACCTAACCCCTTTTCTTAAATTAATTTCAGACCTAGCCTACCCATTACCCCATCACAATACACCAGCCCAATACCCCCATATCATATATCCATACCCGTTTAAAAACCCTGACCCAATTCCCTTTAAGATCCCCGATCAACGGCTCACATCACTTACCCCCTTTAAACTAATCAACACCCCTAACCCTAATTCATTTCCCACCAGACGCCGTCACTAAACCCCCTCCTCTTATCTCCTTCCCCCCTTTCCCTTCTCGAACCCTAGCATCGTCACCCCATTTCCCCTTGATTCCTGCCCAGAAATGGAATCATTTAGCGATTCCTTACCTTATTTGGTCCTATTTCTATACCGGCTACTCATCTTTGGTGTTACTTAACTTGGTCGCCTCAAATGGCAAGCAGATCTTGAGAGATTCGAACCAAATCTGGTTCAAAATCTCTTATCTGTTGGTTATTTTCCGTCTGTGTTTATCCTAACCTCTATGAGTACGAATATTTTTGTATCTTTCAGTTAGGGTTTTCAGATCTTTGATTCGAACCAGATTTGGTTCAATTTTAGTTTGTTTTAATGTTATTCTTCGTTTATATTCACTTTATTACTCATCAATCAACCTATTTTTCGTTAAATCTTTTACTTACCTAAAACTAGGGTTTTATCCCTCTTTAATCAGACCAGATTTGGTTCAATCTTATGTTTTTCTTTAATAACTCTCTGTCTATACTCATTTTTTACTAAAACATTTGATTCTTTACTTCTGACTTTATCGATTTTTATAGCTTACCTTAAATTAGGGTTTCGAACCTTTTATTTAGGGACCAATCTGTTTGATTATGTGAATATGTTCCCGTCTATGTTCATTCCATGAAACATATGACTTTTACCCTTGTTTTCTCCGCTGATTTTATGGTTTACCCCAAGAATTAGGGGTTTGAAATCTTTTACTGAGATTTTAGTCTTTCCTTTTTGTATGGTACTGATATTTCCTTTTTGGTTTGATTTACCTGGTCTCATTATTCCCTTACCTTATTTGACCCGGCATTTGAATACTGATTGATTCTGTATAATACTTTCCCTAATTTAAGTAGTACTTGCCTGGTTTTATGTTGTTATGTTCTGCTAATTGAGTGAACTCTGACTTAAAAGTCTTATGGAATTATTTTCATTCATTAATTATGTATGATTGACTTATTACCTTATTTTTCTGCTTAATTCAGTTTTATTTAAACCCCTTCTCCCTCTCCCCTTAGACAGACTCGAACTCTCAGATTCTCACTAAAAACTTAGGCTCTCTTATTCTGATTTCTGTGCTAAGTGTCTCTGGTTTTGGCCGGCTGAAAGTCAAGGCCAAGTGGTTCTGGAGTTTAACTGTTGTGGTATATTTACTTGCTTTCTCACTAATCTAGTATGCATGAACCCTTTGTAATTTCATTCTTTATGCTTTGCTCGACTAGCATGCTTTAACTCACAATATGATTTTGTCCTTTACATGATTCTATGATCCCATTTAGTAACACTGTTAATTTAGGATTAAGTTGTTTTGAATAATATGAATCCTCTTATAAGTTAGCCTAAGGTTTAATTTGTTTCATGCACTAATCTCACACATATTCTGAACTTTGCACACTATAAACATGTAATCAATTAGTTTGTTGCTTAACTCATGTGTCTTGTCTGCTTAATTCATGTGTCTATCCATTTTAACTGTTTCTGCCTAATTTTTTCTGTGATTAAGCCATGATTGTCTTAAGTAGTAGCATGAGTATTTAGCTTAACTAGACTTCAACTTTTTTGAACTATGTGTTAAGTATGAACTTTGTTTGCTTCTTGGTGCAGTTTTGCCTGCAACTCTGTGTTCTAACTTACTTTCTTCCGAAATCAAATTGTTCTCTTTTTTTAACCTATCCCTACTCTCTTTTATGTACTTATTTTAAAACCCCACTCCTAGTCCCTTAGGTTCTCAACCACCCCAGTGTGAGCACTACCTAGGGTCCACATGAGACTCCTCTAAACTCTAACATACTGGGGGATGGTTTTCCAATCTCTTATGAATTGCTTTCTGAATGTGTGGTTCTGGTGCGAGCATTTGGTCCCCGAGGCCCTTGGGAACCTTGACACACTAGAAACCTATTTCCAATATACTGTGGAGGAATCACTGTGATGTTATTATGGTGGAAGGCTGGTCCCCAGGTTTATTTGAGCCTATGAAGGCTCTCTACAGTATAACTATTACCATTATGTAATTCATTTGATATTCTGGGCTGTAATAACAGATATGGGAATATTTAGTGAAGTTGGGGGGTTTTACTTATATATTTTGTAAAACTGGATAGAAATCCTGCCTATAGAATTTAATTATGGTGATTAAACTATGTGAGTACTATACTGTATTTAGAAATCCTGCTTATAGGACTTTCATGATCATTTTGATTCTATATTTTACATTTGCATACTAGAGATCCTGCTTATAGGACTTTCATGATCATTTTGATTCTATATTTTACATTTGCATACTAGAGATCCTGCTTATAGGACTTTCATTTAATTCTGTACATTAGAAATACTGTTCATAGGATCTATACATGTTTTCAACAAATGTGCATTAGCAGTCATGCCTATAGAACTTTGTTACTTGAGATAATTATCTTTACTGGCAATATGTTTAAATTCTGCCCATATACGATTAATAGATATTATGCCTATAGGACAAAAAAACAGTTTTAAACTTAGAGATCATGCCTATAGGGTTTAAATTAATCCAGCACTTAGATATCCTACCTATAGGGTTTAAATCAATCTGGTTAATAGATATCATGTATATAGGACTAAAACCAGTTTCAGCACTTAGAAATCGTGCATATAAGGTTTAAGTTAATTCAACAATTAGAAAGCATGTCTATTGGATTGAAAAAGGAATAAAACCTCTCTTTATAAGTTAAAATCAGTGCTACACTTAAAAATAATGTCTATAGGTCTATAATTAATAGGCTTGTAGAAATCATGCCTTTCGGATTCTGTCGATCGATTCTGAATTCAATCACTATTGTCAATCACTTAGAAAATATATTTGTAGGACCTAATAATGATTCCGGGTTACTAATTGTGACATATTAATGCCTGAAGTGCCCAGATTCATGCTGAAAAAAATCAGCAGGCAAACAAATAGGTCTTAATGCTCGCCCTAACAAAAACTATCTCTGCACTCTGTTTTCTCACATAGATATCCTGCCTATAGGATCCCAAAGTTAGTCAAGTTTGCTGATTCAATTACGTGCTTTTGCTGTCTATGTGAGGTCAATGTGAGCCCATACTTGTTCTTTATCTGAAAATCCTATTTGTTTTTGTTTGTCACCTAGATTTCACATTTTTAAGTAACATAGGTTGGTCTAGAACTATCCCAAATAGAGGTCCTAATACCTCCAAGGCTATAGGCAAGGGACGGGTAGTGCACGCATAAGGAACGGGCTAAAATCTACTAGAATGCTTAGGTAACAACTTAAAAGATAGTAATTGGGTAGTAAGGAGATGATAGTCCGTGCACTAATGCTATGAGTAAGACCCCGACTTGAGGGAGTTACAAAGTATTGCATGGAATGATCCTTTAGGCTAAAAAACTTAGGACCCCCTCTCATACTCCTGTTTAAAATAAATTGAATATGGCATTTGTCCAAATTGTTTTTTTCTTCCCTTTTGGACTAATTTGATTAATTTAAGTTCGGTCGAGACCCACCGTTGTGGACCTCGAGGGGTGCCTAACACCTTCCCCTTAAAGTAATTTGAGCCCTTACCCGATCTCTGGTGATGTAAACTGGTTGTATAAGTTAATTTCTCTAGGTGCCCTAACATGCCTTAATCCGCTAGGTGGAGACTCTTCAAATTCCTTACCCATCCCAGAAAGAGAAGTTGTCCCAAAAAATGTCGAAACCCGATTTCGCGAGAAAAAGGGGGTGCGACACAACTCGTACTGGGCGAGACAAGATTATTGGATCTAGGATCAGTGAAATTAGATTATATGAAGTGTATTAAAGAGCAAATACCACTATTTGATTCAGAATGAGGTGATGGCTCTTGTCGGGAGTATAGACTCAATGATTTGTTAAATCGGCAGTTGGTTATGAAATTCTACACATCTCTTCGTCATGGTGGTCATGCAATAGTTGGGGCAAGATGTATATAGGTCATGAGATGCATTGGGAGCATCAGGTTCGTGGGATTTCGGCTATTGTTATCAACTAATCTCCTTACGGTCATGTGAAATATGCAGTGCATGGTGTGAATTCAGAAAAAGGGTATGCAATCATGTTTTGGTACGGATTTTAATGACTAATACGGTGTTCGTCTCTTGAAAGCAGACCCAGTGGAGGGTCCGGATGCTGGAATATGGCTCTATGGTTATTTGGCTAAAGGAAAGAGGGTATCTTCAGATTTGATCGAGTAGTGTGCTCAACTGATTGTGGTAGCATGGGTAGGTGCACGAGGTGTTAAACAGTGATTTCAGACAACCCCAGGAAGTTCTTAGCACGTTCGAGGACGAATGTATGTTTAAGTGGGAGAGAATGTAACGATCCAACCGGTCGTTTTGATCTCTAGCGCGTCATTCAACGGTTTGAGTCCATGAGTAGCTTCACTTCAGGTATCATGACTTGCACGCATAGTCGGAATTAAATTTTGGGAAGTTCAAAGTCGATTTGGAAGGAGAATTCTCATTTCGGAAGCTTTAAGTTGGAAGAACTTGTTAGGTGGTGATTTTGAGTAAACAACCTCGAAATCGGGATCTGGAAGTTACAACAGGTTCGTATGATGATTTCAGACTAGGATGTATGTTCGGATCGGGTTTTGGATGACCCCGGGAGCATTTTCAGCGCCCTATTGTGGAAGTTGGCATTTTGGAAGAAATTCATAAATTTATGTTGAAGTGCTTTTCAGTGTTATCGATGTCTGTTTGGAATTCTACTTCTGGGAATAGCTCTGTATGGTGATTCTGGTATTGGGAGCGCGATCGGAAGTAAATTCGGAGGTCCGTAGGTCGTTTTGGAGTCATCTGGCTAAAGTTAGAAATTTGAAGGTTTTTGAGAAGTCTGGCCGGAAGTGGACTTTTTGATATCGGGGTCAGATTCCGATTCTGAAAGCTGGAGTAGTTCATAATGTCAAACGTGACTTGTATGCAAAATTTGAGGTTAATTGGACGTGATTTGATAGGTTTCGGCATCGAATGAAGAAGTTTGAATTTGTAAAGTTCATCAAGTTCGAATTGGGGTGTGATTCATGATTTTGGCGTTGTTTGATGTGATTTGAGGCCTCGATCAATTTCGTATTATGTTTTTAGACTTGTGCGGGTGTTTGGTTTGGAGCCCCGGGGGATCGGATGAGTTTCGAAGTAGCTTCGGAGCATTTTTTTGTTGAGAAGCAGGATTTTCTGGTGCTGGTGCGATCGAAATTGCGATATCTTGGTCGCAAATGTGGTCATCACATTTGTGAGGTTATGTTCGCATTTGCAAACTGGGCGGATGAGGGGCATGGTTCGCATTTGCGACGAATGGGTCTCTTTTGCGAGCCTGAAGGGTTCGCATTTGCGGACCCTATGTCGCATTTACGAAATGGGCCAGTTCAGTCGGGGGTCGCATTTGCGATGCATTCTTCGCATTTGCGATCTCCTTGTCGCAAATGCGACATCTGTGACTGGAACCAAGGGTTTTTTATTCCGAGACTTAGCCCATTTCCCACTTGGCCTTAGGCGATTTTTGGGAGCATTTGAGAAGGGGTTCCATCATCATTAAGAGGTAAGTGATTTATTAATGCAAGGATTATATATGGATTTAAATATGTAAAATTAGTGAAAACTTGGGGTTTTGGTAGAAAACCTAGAAATTGATATTTTTGGATTTTGACCATGAAATTGGACATGGGATTTGGAATAAATCATATATTTGAGTTCGTGAGGTTATGGGTGAAGTTTATCTTCCAAAATTTTGGAATTAGGGCACGTGGGCCCAAGGGTGATTTTATCGACTTTTCGAGCGGAGTTGAGAAATTGTTTAAATTGAATTGTCGTGAGTATTAGAGTATGTTTTTATGGGTTTGCACATTTATTGACTAGTTTTGGAGTGTTGGGCATCGGTAGAGTTGTTGGAAAGGCTTGGAAGCCGGCTATGGAACTTTGGAGCGAGGTAGGTCTCCTTTCTAACCTTGTAAGAGGGACTTAACCCCATAGGTGGACTAAATTATTATGTGATTCTATTTGTGGGGGCTATGTACGCACGAGGTGACGAGAGTCCGTACGTAGCTACTAGCTATGCCTATGTCCGGGTAGTTTTAGGCTTACATCATGCCTTGTTGATATTGTTATTGATTTATGTTCATTGTTTGCCTTGAGAGGGAGCGAGATTGATTCTGCTTATTAAATGTTTTGAGAGGAGTTGAAATTTCAGAATTTAAGATTTAAAAGGTTTTGAACTTCGTAATTTCTAAACGAATTGAGGAATATTATAATAGCTTAAGAAATCTATGTGTAACCGTGTCGCATGTATGTTTAGCGAGCGGGGTATTCTTTCTACTACTCTTATGGGATCGGGCCGTTCGCCTCGGCAGAATTTATGTACCACACTCTCATGGGAGAGGGTCGTTCGCCTCGGCAGGTTAATAGATGCATCTATGGTTCACGCCATTCGACCCTCTGGCAGTGCACAGATTACTTTTATGTTGACATTCGACCCTCGGGATTGTGATGGCGCCTAACACCACACTTGCTAGGCAAGCCAATGTTAAAACTTAATTAACCATTTTCCTTTAATTTATTTAAAGACAAATAAACAATTCCAAATAAACACAAAATTCAAAACTTTCCAATGACTGATATCAAGAATAATATTAGAAATAATAAGGCGAACCACGAACTAATACTAAATGTATAACTACCCAGGGTCTGGTGTCACAATTCACGAACTACTAAAGAGTACTACAAATAAATGAGCTGAAAGAAATATATTTTTATTTTGAATGAAATAAAACAACAATCTAAATAATAAGGGAAGACTCCAGAAATCTGCGGACGCCAGCAGATCTACCTCGTGTCTCCGTGTAAATACTCAGCTACTAATCGAGACTCGACTCTGGCTGATATCTGGATTTGCACAAGAAGTGCAGAGTGCAGTATCGATACAACCGACCCCATGTACTGAGTAGGTGTCGAGCCTAACCTCGACGAAGTAGTGACGAGGCTACGGCGGGGCATTTACAATATAACCTGTGAACAATATATAGTAAAGCAAGAAGGAAATTCTAAACTAAACAAAACAATAATCTATAGCAATGAATAAAATAACTCAGCCACCCTTTCCACGTCTCAGCTATAACCAATTCTCGCATAAGTTTCTAAATTTCCAAATTCAACTTTGAAACAACCGTAAGTACATAATATGATAAACAGTAAAGTGAAACAGTAAGTTTTCAAATCCCTGTGTTTAAAAATCAGTAAAACATAAATGTCCTCCCTTATTGCTGGCGCGCAACCTGCTCCCACCTGTCCATCCTTATTGATCCTCCCTATATATATCACCCTTAATTCTCCTGTTGCGGCTTGCAACCCGATCCTACTTGTCCACCCTTATCACTCCTTGTTGCAACGTGCAACCCCCTCCCACCAGACAATCACATCTCTTTATTTATAAAAAATATTTTCACAATTTAAGTCAAAGCCTTTCACAATATTTATGTCTCAACAATTGTAAACAGAACAAGTTTCACTTTAAATAACAGTAAGAGCAGAATATGAAATAATGACAATAAAACAATGAGTGTTCCAGTCTTTACTTTATAAACAGTAAAACATGAATATTCTCCCTTATTGCTCCTTGTTGCAGCGTGCAACCCGACCCCACATGTCCACCCTTATTGTTCCTCCGTATATATATATATATATATATATATATATATAAAATATATCACACTTATTTCTCCTATTGCGGCATGCAACCCGCTCCCACCAGACAAATCACATTTCATCTCTTTATTTATAATAAAGTTTCACAAATCAGATTCCAAGCCTTTCACAATACTTAAATCTTAATTATCATAAACAGAAAACTGTACTATTCAGAAACTTAATCAATTAACACTATACAACGAAACCAACCGAAATGTGTAATGTAACAGTGACAACCGGCTCAACCAAATGTACCACAATGTGACTAAGGACCAAGTAACACTTTCAAAATACTTGAAACAATGTTTAACAACAAGTTGACGAATCAAGTAGACATGAAGGCATCAATGATCATAAAACAATTAAACTAGGGATCAATTAAATTGGAAATGGGGAAGGGATCATGTTCAACAAGTAATTTGGTGGTGCATAGATACTCGTCACCTCACCTATACACCACACACATGCAAATTCACATAGCATTTAATTTGGGTATTCCTATTCCCTCAAGTCAAGGTTAAACCAAATACTTACCTCAATTCACAAGTAAATCACTGCTCTAGCACAACTTTTCCTTTAGAATTTGCCTCTAACCCGCTCGAATCTACTCAAAATTGGTTCAATATCATTAACTATTGCTTAAATAAATTAACTTTACTGAAAAACTATGATTTTACTATGTTTTCTTATCAAAATACAAAAATCGATTCCGGGCCCGCTTGGTCTAAACTCGAGGTTCGGATCAAAACCCGTTGACCCATTCTCCCCCGAGCCTGGATATACAATTGGTTTTGGAATCCAACCTCAATTCGAGGTATAAATTCCCAAATTCGAAATTTCTAAGTTCTACCCAAAATTCCCAATTTTTACCATGAAAACTCTAGATTTTTGGTTGAAATCTTGTTAAAAGTTGTTAAGGAATGAGAGGAATTAGCTAGAGATCACTTACCAATGATTTGGAGAAGTTTGGGTCTTTGGAAAATCACCTATGGAGGTTTAGGGTTTGAGAGAATTGAAAAAGAAGTGAAAACCTCATCTAAAATCTGATTTAACTGGTTGTGGATCTCGCATTTGCAAACCCTTCGAATTTAGGCACTCATCGCAAATGCGATGAATTTGTCGCATTTGCAACATATAGAGGTCTGGCATTTTCGGCCAGAAATCTCGCATTTGCGAGATATGGGGCTGGCCCCGGACTTCGCAAATGCGAAGCCTGATCTCGCAAATGTGAGATCAGAGGTCTGCCACACCAGATATCAGCTGCGATGAAATTTTTCTAAGTCTAAACACTTTGTAGCCTACCTGAAACTCCCCCGAGCCCTCGAGACTCCAAACCAAACATGCACGCAAGTCTAAAACCATCATACGGACTTGCTCGTGCGATCAAATCATCAAAATAACATCAAAAACTACAAATTTAACCTCAAAACTCAAGATTTCCTCAAGAATACTCAAATTTCCAACTTTTCAACCGGACATCCGCATCACGTCAAACCAACTCCGATTCTCATCAAATTTTACATATAGGACTTAAATATCATAACAAACTTGTTCCCGGATCCGGAACCAAAATACGGGCCCGATACCAACAATTTCACATATTATTTTATTTCTTTATTTCTTGTAATAACCAGCAAAATAATTTTCTTCAAACATTGTTTTCTAAGGCTAGGGACCTCAAGATTCAGTTCCGGGCATACGCCCAAGTCCCATATTTTACCGTGGACCTCCTGAGATTGTCGGAACACAGATCCGGGTCTGTTTACTCAAAATGTTGACCACAGTCAACTAAAACCAAATTATAACTCTAGAAATTACTATTTCTCATATTTTCACATAAAAGCTTTCCAGTTTCACGCCCGGACTGTGCACACAAATAGAGGTAATTAAAATTAGTAGTCTTATGGCTAATAAGCCTAGAATGGAGTCTTAATTCATAAAATGATCCCTGGGGTCATCACAGCTGGCTTGCCTGACAGTGGTGTCCGGCGCCACTGGGGCCGCACCTACAGGCAGAGTTCCGCTTCTGCGGTCCCGCTCTTGCGAGGAGGAGTTTGCATCTGCGGAGAATAGAGTCCAGGCCTGGGTCACACATGTGGGTTGTCGCCCGCACCTACGAGCTCGCACCTGTGACCAAAGGCTCGCAGGTGCGGGCACACCAGATCTGGTGCACCAGCAGCCTTTGTTGAGTTTTGACTCAACTCGCGCATCGCCCGAGTGGCACCTGAGCTCTCGTGGCTCCAAACCAAATATGCACACAAGTCTAAAAATATCATACGGACTTGCTCGTGCGATCATCTTGCCAAAATAAAACCTCGAATTACGAATTTAGAACAAACACATAGAATTCACAAGAACACTTTATATTTACTATCTTCTCAACCGAAGATCCGAATCACGTCAAATAAACTCCGTTTCTCACCAAATTTCACAGACATGGTTTAGATATTATAAGGAACCTGTACCGGGCTCCGAAACCAAAATACGATCCCTATACCGTCAAAGTCAAACATTAAGCACATTTTTAGAACTAATAGTTTTCTGTAATTCAATTTAGTCAAAAATTCATTTCTCGAGCTAGGGATCTCAGAATTAAATTTCGGGCATACGCCCAGATCCCGTGTTTTACAACAAACCCACCGGAACCGCCGGAAAACGTGTTGACCCATGTCACTGCATAGTTTTGAAATTGACAAAAGGCTGACCAGTTGAACCAGGTCCATCAGAGCACACATATTGGACTGACTAGCTGGCACATGAACCGTATATGCTTAGGAGATGTTTTGAATATGAAATATCAATGAACCAAGAGATTGTCTCCTAATGCAAAAAGGTTGCAAACTGATCTGATTAATTGAATTCGAATTCAGCAAGGAAAGTAACAAAAGAAAGGAAGTTGAGTTTGGTTCGAATTGGTTCACCCAGGTAGAGTTGAACCAGAATTGGAAGACAAGCTCAACGACTGACTCTATAAATACTCGATGTATTTATGCTGGAATTCAACACGCACAAAGCTGAAGTGAATCAAAGTCCGAAAGCAAAATTCCCAGAGTTATTTTTGCTAGCAGAATCATTGTGCGATACAAAGGCTACAGTTCAACTAGAAGAACCAGTTCCATCTGATTGATTATTGAGTCTAGTTGATTGTAGTAAGGAGTTTTCAATATTGTATCTTTCAGCTTTCATAGAAGCAATTGTAATAGGTACGTATTGATCAAGTTAGAGTTAACTTGAGGTGTGTAGAAATTAGCTAGGGGCTAGTTACTACAAAGGGGTTAGAGTTAATCCTTAGGATTACAAAGAT